>JAUZSZ010000134.1:16010465-16024783 GCA_034780575.1 Labeobarbus marequensis
AGTGAAAACCCCTCCATGTGTCCACCAGGTGCTGAATCTATTGCAGGTGTACTGTATTTTATCTCCTCCCGCCCCCTCGCAAACCATCATTTCCTCCCATTTGACATAGACCCTCTGGTCAGGATACGTATTAACATGTAAAGATGGGAGATGGGTTGGTGCGGGGGATCTGATTATGTCGGCTGTGGCCTGGGGAGGAATGTTGGCGGGGAATGGAGCTGAGATCAGGGCAGCCGGGAGCCTGCTGGGCAGATGGGATAGAGAGGGGAAAAAAGCCATCAACTCTTGCTGCTCTCTCAGCTCCTCTGTCTACAACAAACCCTTTATTCTCACCTCCTCACAGTAAATATATGTTCAGCCCCCTCTGATGTGAGGGAAAGAGGCTCGGAGACCGTGACTGAGGGTCTCGGAAGGCAAAGAGGATGTAGTTTTCTTCCTGGAGAGTTCAGAGGGGAGGCGTTGACAGGCTTTGTAAAGAAACCATAAATGAAAACAAAAAGCAAGTTTATGTTTAAACTCATGAATTGTATTGTGTTGAGATATACTAAGCATACTGGAAAAGCTGTTCACATGGCTATATATTTGCCCTCTCAACAGAACGCCAACAACCTTGAGCGCACAATTCCCACAAATGATTCACAGATAATAGCAGGCACGTCTTGTTCTTTTGCGTTCACCGGTGGTCGACTTTTTGTGAGGGAGTGTGGGCTTTAAAAAACTTTTAATCAAGCGTTAAAATGAGCCTCAAAATGGCATCCATAAAGCCACTGGCTTTATTTTCCCAGTGAGAGCTGAAATAATAGCCATGCAGTTAATGTGAGCTTTACAGCTGCCCAGAGGAATGTGAGACAGAAGGTTAGAAGATGCTCCTCCTGACAAAGGTCACCTTAAATCCACATGTCAGAACATTTATGCTCCCCATGACAACCTTTGTGATTTTACACAGCCTTATCACTGGGTGTGATTATATGTAGTCCTTCAGAATAGCATTGTGAAAGCAGCTCTTTTGGCTGTCTGTGTCAAGTAATTCAAGGAATGTTCCTGTGTTTGGTGTCCACAATCAGCAAGGTTTATGCAAAACCTAGTTACAGTAATAGGTGGTACAGTGCAAAATAACTGTCTGAAAATGTCTTAAAAATATACTGAAATGTAATGAGCCTTTCATATCAATCTACTATTGAATATAGTTTCTGAAAAATGTATGGGTTTACATACTTGTGCGAAGAAAATTGATAAAATCGGCATACACATAGAACATACAGTATCTCCAAAACGTGTCATTTTATAGCAAGGGAGCAACTGACCCTTCGCAAAGAGCTTGATTAGCAGGCGATCTGACAATTATAATGCTGAATCCACCATTTTGTCCGACAAACAAATCAGACAAGAGAGGAGATTAACGTGGGTGGATTTGTACTTGAAAAATCATGTGTATCGATGTCTTTCCGTGGATACAATAAAATACGTTATGATGTTCATTCATGTTTATTTCGTGCAAATATGAAAAGATGTTCTTTTCATGTACAATACAGTCATTTGTCACAAAACATTAAAGAGCCACAAAACTTTATTTTTTGTTTGAATTTCTTAAAAAATGACAAAATTTGAAAGCTGAGACTTTGTTTCATACCAGAAGTAACCTACTCTTGTCTTATCTATCGGCATGTTGTCAGGTTCCTCTTTGTTCCATGATGTATTTTTCACTATGAGAACATTGTGTATGAGAGCGGCACGACTTGTTGGACATAGCAACAGTAACTAAGGAGGGTGGGTTTTTGCGAAGGGTCAATTGTACTTTTTTTTTTAGCTGTCATCTTTTGATATTTGAAACACTTGAATGTAAGTGTAAGGTGTACTGTAATATTTAGTAAGATAGAGCATAATATTGAATTTAATAAAATATATAAGAGTGTAACATTTGCACTTGTAACAGTGCTTGGGTTGTAACACTTATTCGTTAAATTAATAAAAGAGCACACTTCAAAAGTAATATTACTGAATAGTTCTCACCTTTATATGGTACTAATTATTTTATCTCTCAGCAATAATGGCAGTGGTACCTATACCTATTTTTCTTTCTTGTATAAATACTTTTTTTTTTCTTTCTTGCATAAATACAGAAAAGTTGTTTTTTGAAAAAAAAAAAAAAAATCAAATAATACAGTTTGGCATATAGCAAAAACAAAATGTCCCAACAAATATGGCAATATACAAAATCCTTGTCCTTGTGGGGACATTTTTTGGTTCCCATGAGGAAACAAGCTTAAATCATATAGAATGAAGTTCTAAAAATGAACAAAGATTCCTGTAAGGGGTAGGTTTATGTGTAGGCAATAGAAAATATAGTTTATACAGTATAAAAACCATTATGCCTCTAGAATGTCCCCATAAAACATGAAAACCCAACATGTGTGTATGTGTATTTATTTATTTATTTTCTATCCATCCACGCATCTATTCATCTGCTTTAATGCAAGGATTCCCAAACTTTTTTGACTTAAAATATGTACTTAAATATGTTTCGTATATATCATCACTATAACTGCTATTAAAGAAATGCGCCCCTTGTTCCAATTGTCCCCTAGTAGTGGTAGAAATGTCCTCATCTTTCTTTGCACATTTTGCAGTTTGACCAGTGGTCACCTCTAGTTAATTCAAAGATTGCACCACAGGGCTTGTGTCCTGCCTGGCTGTGAGGGGTCCGACAAGAGGTGAAAATCAGGCTGCTACAGTGTGGGAGAAGATATATAGGGTCAGCCTTCCCTCAGGATGGACTCTGAATTATTGAGTGACACTGACAGCATCAAGTGCCTTCTGCATTTGACAGGGCCCAGGGCCTGACCTCAGATTCACCCAAATCAGGCTTCACTTCAATGGAGTCACTTTCTGTGAGAGTTTTGATATCATTATACCCAGAGCCCCTCACCTTTTGGCTGTGACTGCTTCTTTGAAAAAAAGTTAAAAAGGAGAGACGATGGAAAATAGGGCAGCAGACAGCGAAGACGTGCGAAGCGAACAACTTTCTTTTGCTTTGAGAATCACAGGAAAGTGAGAGTTTTTTTTTTTTTAGGAATTAGCAATTTGAAATTTCTGCAAATTAAATTCAAGGGCAAAGGCAAATAGCTGAGAGGATTAGAGCGTGTTTAATTTGTAAAGAAAACAGGGGAAGATTCAGCTTGGTCCTCTTCATTCTCAGCCACTTAAATGGCTTTGTAATTGAAAATAACTTCATAGAAGCTCCTTTGAGAACTCATTCAGACTGTGGATTATAGGCCACAAAGAAAAGGATCTCCAAGCAAACAAGCCTGTATGTGATTAATGGCTTATTCTGCTGTGATAGCTTTAGTGTGCTAAAATATTTACAACAAGCCGTCGTAGTCAGAACTAAAGGGGTGGGGGAGCACGATTTAAGAGCCCGCCACAACTTTCAATGTCACCTGGCATTTTTTTCCTTTCTCCTTTTTCACTTGTATTCCATCAGCAATGAAAAGATGTCTCTGATAATAATAATAACGTGTTATCGGTAAGAACAAAGTGACTGAGATCTAATCAGTGAGCGCGTAATCCTTCTTTTTTATCCCTCGTCTGTAACATCAGGTAGCTGGATTTTGATGGACTGGATGATTTAGGCTCTTTGCCGATGTTTTTCCCCATCCGTCGTCTCTGTGTCTCCTCCACCTCACCTCCCTATGGGAAAGTAACACTCGTTGTGAACACACACAGAATAACGCCTGATTAATGGGTCTGTTGCTTTAAATGACGAATTGTTCAAGCAACCCTCCCTCTTGGACTCTCCTGTCAGCTTTATATTAGCAAAATTTCTATCATATCTGCGCCTAACAGCGTATCTGTAGACAGAAGTAATGTCATTCCAACAATACTGGAAGAATTTCCAGATTCCTCGAATATAATTTGTGACCTCAAAAGCAATCAGGATAGAGTCATCCTTATTCAGGGCAGATGCCTGTACTGCCACCCCTTAATCTGAATCACCTCCACACATTCTGCATTATAGCTTTTGATTTCCAAGACTCACAATCAATTACAGCGTATCAAGTAATCAATTAAGTGTGAGCTTTGTGTATTGGCAAAAAGAGTGCGCTAATGTGTCCTGTATCCACTGCTGTTGGGTTAGTTTGCTCTCGCTCCCTCGGGGACACTAACTTGAAATAGCTTCGCTTCTCCGGTCTCACTTTTCTTTTGTTCACACTCGGAGCTGGAAAATGAAATGCGAGTCTGCTAATCTCGTTCGTTCATTAATGTTTAATTCGGCTCTGAAAGCATACAGTTGTAGTACTCTAAAACAAACTCCGCTCTGAGAGTTGAGGCACCGAGTGCGGGAATTGCAATTTATTGCTCATGATCTCTCATTTCAATTCACATAATTGCCTGCATCCTTGAGGTATACGTCAGGAGCTGGTGCTTTGAAAATAACTGTCTCAATAAAATAAGATGTATGTGACAACAGAGTGAGAGTTTAGTTTTGCTCAGGGGAGCGGGTGCTGTAGTGTGCAATAAAAAAACGGCTTTGCGTTCTTCCCTATGAACCTATCTATTCTATGTTGTTATTGGTTAACCTGCTCTAAAATGTTCACCTGAGAGCTAGTCTTCACCTTGGACAAGGTTTGTCTTGGTCAGCCTGCCCATATTTTCTGGAAACTGACCATGCAGACAGTGGTAATCTTGTCTCCGCTGACTTAAGCAAAGCGCACACTATCACAGTGGAAAATGTATTGTTTAGTGGCTCTTTCAATGCTCAGGAGACTTAATGGAATTTCTTAGTTAATATTTTTGTCTCTAGCACATTATTAGGAAAGGCGATTTACAAAGATTCATAAAAAATCCTTATACTCACTTCTTCTGTAGATGAAGCTGGATCATGAATGATTTGCGTGAACATAGATGCATTTAGGCAGACCGGGATCGGCGCATTCCCTTCAAAAATGAAAGTAATGTTAATCCTCTGCGTCTTCAGCGGCTCAGATGTCGGGAGTAAATGATGACTGCTATATTCATTATTACATCCAACAACAAAACTCCTCAATCTCTTAATCTGAGACATTCTTGTCTTCCCCTGCATCGGAGTCGACACAATGGCGGACGGCTCTCAGTTATCTCAGGGCGGGTCTAAGGTGAGACGTCCTTGTCGATCAACTATCGTGGGAGTGGCCTGTGCAGAACTGTCATTCTGGCTGGAATTTCAGAACAGCCTGATTTGAGAAAGGGGATTTTAAAATTCCAACACACATTTATGTTCAAACAACTTGTAAAGTGAATTTTGCATCCGATGACCCCTTTAAAGCAGTTTATGATCCTTCAGAAATCATTCTGATATACTGATTTGGTGATCAAGAAGCATTCCTTCTTATCAATGTTCAAAGAGTTGTGTGTAAACCATGATACATTAAAAAATATTTCTAACATTATAAATGTCTTTACTGTCACTTTTAATCATGCATTCTTATTAATTTTTCTTTAAAAATAGTTTAAAAATTAGTTTGAGTCCTTTTTTTCTGATTGGTCAGGAGCTGTGGTTTATTTGCTTCACCCAACAGTTCAGTGTATCACTGCATACCACTTTTAGCAACATAAGCAATCAATATTGAGTCAAAACGGTTCCATGTATTATGTATTTCAGCAAAATTAATTCTTTATTATATATGTAATGATATATGTGTGACCCCTTCTGGCGTTATGCTGCATCATTCACCTTTGACGCTCTTCCTGCTGTCAAAGAAAGCCTTCTCATGGGGGTGAAACAATGTGTGTGCGTGTCTGTGTGGAAGCCAACAGTTTCCAAAGTGCGAAGGGAATATTACTGTATTTTTCTGTTTCAGGTATAGTAGGTCCACTACAACTCTGTAATGACGCTGCTGTGCTTTGCATTGTGCTTATCAGTACCCTTCAGTCATGACTTATTCACAATAAAGCATGATCTCTCCTACCTTTTTGCTTACATATAGTATTTTTATACTGTTACTGCGTACTTAAATGAGGCATATGGCCATTTAACGACAACTCATGAATTAAATGTAACTGAATTAATTTCTGATTTTTTCCCAAGTCTGACTTCAATAGCACTTCACATACGAGAAGTGGTAGCGAAGCAAAAGTGTTGGAGCTATTAATGAAGCTGTGCAGTATCGTATTCCACTGCCTCAGGGCTTCATTCAGCATGAGGCTAGAGCTGGATTTTAGAGGTTTTATTTGACTTGGGTCTATAGAGATGCCCACTGAGGATAAGACAGCTCTCTAAGAAATCACATACGAGTGTAGAGGTGTGTGATATTACATAAGAATCCAAAGTTGTGGCAACAGAAACTCAGTGGATGATTGGTGACTTACTGACTTACTTAGATGAAGCTACTACAGTATTTCTCAGCGAGTAAATCATTAGGCTGGCTACTATCATTAACGTCATTCCTGATTGACATCAACTGTGTCAACATGTCAACAGAACTGTTAAAATAAATGTTCCTCACCCCGCAGCATTGTAAATCTGCAGGTAGTTTCCCAAGGTGTCACATTCCCTCATGTTTCTACAAACTACAGCCAGTATTACCGATAACTGTCCATGCTGTTTAGTTTGGTAAATAAAAGATAGCATTGCCTAATCCACAAATTCATCCCCCATAGTATACAGACTCTGGGAATACTGACAGCCGCTTCTACAATCCCTTGACATCTTATTTTAGGCAGCTCTCCCAGAGCCTGGAGCATAGCAGATGCCCCGGGGCAGTGAGGCAGAGGCTGGGCCACGTGGCTGCTGAGCTGGCTGCTGCGGGTGTCTTTAGCCATGTTATCTGTTCTCATAGACTCTGAGAGCTTTTGCTCAGGAGGAGCTGGTAGAGATTTAAAATAATTGGGTGTGTGGTGGCATAGTTACAGACTTCCATGCGAGTGATGGGAGCATGCTGGGTCTAATTAGAAGATTCCTCATTTGACAGACATACAAGGCAGACTGCTTGATCCCAGTTAATTGTCATTAATTTGATGTTTGTCTGGCTGCTTAAGTCCTGAAGGTCCTGCCTGGTGTTTCACAAAGCAAGACAGATTAACAAACTAGCCAGACTAACGTGTCCAAAACAATATTTTGAATGAATAACAATATATATTTTGGTCTGGTTTTCACAAAAAGCAATAAAATAACTTCAGAAGATTTTGCTAATATAAACAACCAAGCTTTTTTTGCACTAAGTGTAAATAGATATTCCGTAAAAGAATATAAAATATCTTAATACAAAATATTATAGGCTCCTTTTTTGTACACTACCAATCAAAAGTTTTTGAACAGTAAGATATTTAATGTTTTTAAAAGAAGTCTCCTCTGCTCACCAAGCATGCATTTATTTGATCCAAAGTACAGCAAAACACTACAATTTTGAAATATTTTTACTATTTAAAACAACTGTTTTCTATTTGAGTATATTTTAAAATGTAATTGATGCTGCATTCACGCCATATCATAATTACCGTAATTCCAAGACTCACGTCCTTTTTTTCAGGTTACTTTGATGAATAGAAAGTTTAGAAGGACAGGATTTATCTGAAATATAAATCTTTTGTAACATTATAAATGTCTTTAAGTGTTTCTTGAACAGCAAATCAGCATATTAGAATGATTTCTGAAGGATCATGTGGCACTGAAGACTAGAGTAATGATATATTTTGTATCAAATAAATGCAGGCTTGGTGGGCAGAAGAGAATTCTTTGAAAACTTTAAAAATCTTACTCTTAAAAAACTTTTGACTGGTAGTATCATTTCATTTAAAAATACATTTCTACAATCAGATATGTTTGAAATGTTTCAAATGTATTTTATGAAAGTATAAAGAAAGAAGAAAATAAGATCAATGAATCACCACTTTAAAAAAGTTCTTTAAGTTTAGTTGTTTAAAGATATTAATCATAAAAAGTACTGTACTATTGATGTGGCTTATGTGACTGGTATTGTGCAATTTGTTAAACCAAACTTCTGGAGTACACAGACATGACTGCAAATACAAGATATAAACTGCAATCAGAGCACGACGCTCTATGCTAACTTTAACTTCTCTCGTGTTTACTGTCTGAAAAACAATTAGTTTTGCAACACTTGTCTTTTTTGAATGCAGTACAGATGGCTGAGATGAGCATCTTGTGCCAGCCCATCTTGAGCTGAGAGATGCGGTTGGGTAAAACTGTTTACCGTTGCAGCAGGAGATCTGTCAAAACTGGCTCACTGTTCAGCCTCATGACATGGGAAAGAAAGAATCTCAGCACAGTCCCATCACAAAACCACATGTGCCTTCCTTTTCCCATCATACTGAGGCAAATTCAGCTGTGGAATCTGATGCTGCCCTTCCTTCTGGATGGCTCAGCTTCTGTTTTACCGTAGCACGGAACAAAAGATAGGGAATGTGTGTGAGGGACAGAGAAAGAGAGAGACAAAAGTGAGAGCAAAACAGATTAATTTACCCCATTTAACCATCAGATGTCAGTATGTAGCTGGTGCGGAGCTCGCTAAGTGAAGCATTGTGTGGCATCGGTTTAAAGTAATTTTATGACAAGAGACAAAATGAACAACCAAAGGGATGGTCATTTCTGATGAGAGCTGACTAAAGAGGACATGAGAACATGATTTTACAAACCACAACTAATGGAGCCACTTGGACGAGCAGTGAAATATTTTAAACACATTCAGCTGAACAGCATAAATCTACTACTAGAATATAATTTTACTTTTTTTTATGCTACAGACATACTATAACCTCAGCTCACTGTATTCATTTCTGTTAAAGGGATAATTCACCCAAAAATGAAAATTACCTCACAATTTGCTCACCCTCAAACCATCCTAGGTATATCTTTCTTCTTTCAGACAAATGCAATCAGAGTTATATTAAATAATGTCCTGACCCTTCCAGGCTTTATAATGGCACAGAATGGGGGTTTTGATTTCAAAGCCTCAAAAAAGGGCATCCATCCATCATTAAGTATACTCCACCCAGCTCTGGT
Source organism: Labeobarbus marequensis (assembly GCA_034780575.1). Lineage (NCBI taxonomy): Eukaryota > Metazoa > Chordata > Actinopteri > Cypriniformes > Cyprinidae > Labeobarbus > Labeobarbus marequensis. The sequence continues at coordinate 16,019,464 of JAUZSZ010000134.1, forward strand.
GATTAATAAAGGACTTCTAAAACAAAGCGATGCATTTGTGTAAATCTTATACATGTATAATCTCTAGTTTCCACTAAATACGTTCACGAGAGAGACGCATTCCAGCATGTCTTCTTTTTTTTTTTAATTCAAGTTATTCATCTTATTGTGAACGATTGATTGCTTCATGTTTCTTTTTTTGACCTCGTAATTCTTATTCAACATTTCATAACTTGATCTTATGGTGAATTATAGAATTAAACCACAGGTATCTCACAGGTAGAATTAACCATACTGTACATAACAACAATGTATTAAACAGAAGTTTTTCCTTTGTGTTTTTTGAAAAGTTTCATGTACAGGCAAAACCATCCCCGTTTACACAGATTAGCAAAAACCACTAAAAGCAATGTACTATGCATGCCAGGTCAGTAGTTGGCGATATCACTTTGTAAAGAAAGTTTGTGCTTTCAGTCCCCATAACACCATTTTTGTGTTAATTAATGCTCAAACTAGGGCTGTCATGATATTAGATTTTTCACACCACAGTTATTGTGGCCAAAAGAATTAAAAAGAAATCAGTCAAATTAATTTTTACTTTTTTATTTAGTTTTCTTTTTTACCCAATGAACATAAGGATACTGATAAACACAGGGCACAAGACACTGGCTTTCTCTGTCTTCTTTGAAGCTCCTTATAATATAACAAGAGAGAAACTACTGTCAAGTTCAACAGTATGATGAATAAATATTAGCATAAAACTGATACTTTAACTTGTGTACCTGTATTTTAAACTCCTTAACTTATCGTTGCACCGGTGCCAATGAAGTCATTCAGTAAGCACGCTGCTAATTCAGTTTTAATGTGCGCCTAGAACGGCTGCAGATGATGCATTAAATATATGGCACTGCGACCAACTTTACTTTTTACAGAGTTAAATGTAGCAAAGTGGTCGCTCAGTTTTTCTAAATCAGTTTTAATAAATCAAGTGCTACACACAGGCCGTATTGGCCATGACTTGATTGCAAATACAAAAATAAGACGAGTAAAGAAAACGCGGTACTTATTTAAAGAATTACCCTTTATTTAAATATATGAACAAAGAAAACCGCTGTTAACAGGTTAATGTAATATTTCCCATTCCATGACTAGTAAAATAATCGCAATTTACACTCTGTAATCATTGTTACTGACCTCATGAATATGGGTTTACAAATTTACAAATACAATGTTAACAAATGTACAGTTTAAAACTCGAAACCCGGATCCCATTACTAACATGGGTAAAATTTAAACAGACTGAAACATAGCACAGGATAACTCAGGGTTTACAGTGATGCTGGGTTAACATTTGCAGACGTGCTCATGTCATTCTTAACACTATCAGTCCATCTTGCCCTGAGCAAATTTGTAAACATGAATCTATAGAGTTGGTGCTTTATGCAATTGAATTTCCAGCGAATTCTTCAACATGACACTCTATTGTTCCTCAAATTCCAGTGTCAGGGCGTCTATAGTTGGGGTTAGGCTTAATGGATTACTCCACTGACTGGCTGATCATATCTGCTGATGACCATATGCATCAAAACTCTCTAGAGCCCCCCTAATTTTCCCATCATGCCCTTGATAAGTGTGGTCTGTTTTATCCTCCCTAGCAGCCTCACAGAAGGCTGAAGCTTATCTCCTGCAACCTGAGCTCCCAACATTAATCACTCTCCCAGCTAAGACAGAAATTAGTCACAGTACTATCTACCTGGCAATCTCACAATGATTAACGTCAACCTCCCACCCCTCCGACGTCTGCTTGACATTGCCCAGCACTGTATGATCTGGCTTTAAAACGGAGCGAGCCCTACAGTGACCATGCGGACAGAGGAATAATCCACACCAGACAGGAACATTAGGTGTTAAGCTATTTATCTGGCCAATGTTTATAAGATTTATCTTTATTTGCTCTAAAGGTGAAGTGTGTAATTTTTGTGCTGGTAGTGTCACCAGACAGAATTGAAAATATAATGATAAAAGGTTTGCCGAAATAAAAGGTAAAGATAAAACACTCAGCCAAACAGATTGTCCCATCCAGAACTCATGCCATTGGTTGATCAAATGTGCTAGTATGGATGCTCAAATATACTGGAAATAAAACAAATATACAAGTGTTTACACATTTCTGGGAATTATATGGAAGCCTAATTTACATTAGAAAAAAATCTTTGGTAAATCACAATTATGAGATAAGACTTATTATGTGTCAAAATTATGACATAAAAGTAAAAATGGTCATAATTTTGACATTTTGTCATTATTTTTATATCTCATATTATTATTATTATTATTATCATTATTATTATTATTATTATCTTATATTAATATTATTATTTTATATCATACTTTTTATCTCAAAACTTTCTTCTCATAAATATAAATTTGCATGTTTAGTATGTCATATGACTTTGTCATAATTATGACTTAGTAACTCATGATTTCAAGTTTTTATAATTTTGAATCTTTATGTCATGATTATATTTACTAAAGCATTATTTTTTCTTTTGTGTCAAAAATGGGCTTCCATAGAGTTACGACTAAAACCCCCCCCACTTTACTATGAAAACATTTTTTTTTTAAGTTTGTGAACATGTAATTTCAGATATCTTAATTGTGATGTCTTAAATGCCTTAAATATTTGTAAATACATAAATTATATTTAAATTATATCTTTGCTAGTTTTATTGCATTGACAAATTGAAAATTTGTTTTGATATATTAAGTTAATACATACTGTAGCAAAATTAAAATGGAAAATTCGAACACATTCAGTTTTATATTTAAATCACATTAAAAGTGTAGGAATTGTAGGGCCCTATGAATGAATCCGTTTTAATTAAAAAAATTTTTTTTAAACCAAGTTCCGTTTTATTTTTTTCCAAATTCCGTTTTTTCGGTTTTAATTTTTCTGGATTCTGTTTTTTCCCCCGTTTTAATTTTTCTAGAGTCTGTTTTAATGGTTAAATTAAATTTTATTCATCAAAAAAGGAACAAAAATTACATTTTTAAGACCTTATGAGATATGTTTTATTTTTTCCTCAAATTCTCAAACACCATGAGCGTCACGCTTGCTTCAGCATGTATGTCGTAAAAGAAACCGCACATCTAAGCCATTTATTCACACAGAGACTTGCAGAACATGCAGGATTCATATTTAAATAGTATTTTTTGTGGCTAAATATTCACAGACACTGGTCCATATCGCGTTTTGTTTTAAGTATACTGACCTACTTTTGACTTATTCATCCAAAATTTGGCAAATTCTGTGACATTCCCCTTTATACAGTAAAATCTGTTTTTATGGCTGGATTCCGTGTTTCATCAGCGTTTTCCGCATCGGGGAAATCATAGAACCCTAGAATTGGCAAATACAAATTACATTCATGAATTCATTTTTTTTTTTTTGCAATATCATTATATTCCAAGGTTTCCCTTTGATCGGCTTATTTATTTATTTATTTTTTCAGACAATTTTTGTTTATTCTTTCTTTCTCGTTCTTTCTTTTTCTTTCTTGTTCTTTTTCAAAATTATATGCACAGTGCACATTGTTGTGCCATCAGCTAATCAACACTGTATTGATGTAATTTACCTGCAACTCCATAATTAACCTCAACATATTTAAAACTACAGTGAATGTCTATAAAAACTTCCACATTTCAACATTTCAAATCACACACTTCCTGAGGGTCCAGCGTCAGCTGACCAACTGCCATTGAGATGAATGAACATGCTAACGGATAGGTCCCAGGTAATATAGACCCCCCTAGGCCATAGTGGTAATGTTCTCAGTTCAGTATTATCATGTCATCATAAAAATCCCAATTTAGTTCAGCCCATCCAGTCGGAGACAGCTCCCGCTAACAGTGACAAGACCAGCTGCACAAGGAGTATTGGAGTTTCTGTTTAACACATTCCTCCTCCTCCTCACCCACTGCTGCACTCATTCACCTCCTCTGAGCATGCACTATCTCTCTCTCCTCTTCTCTCCTCATCTGGCTTCAGCTCCTCCATGATGGATGTGTGAGTGGGTGTCCTTGTGACCCCTCCGCCACTACAAACAGTGGTGTGGATAAACTCCTCTGCCAAGCAGAATATTGATTTCATGTTTAAGCACGCTCTCTCTTACACACCCCACATCTTTTAAAATATATTTATTAAGTATCGTACAGCCATTGTTGCCAAGGAGACAACTAACAGGATAGCATGACCCAGTGTTTCAGAGTCAAACCCGAATGACTGAAGGAAGGCTGATTCCCACACACACTCGTGTACACACACGGAGCTCCTGAGAGAACATGGCAAGATATTTGAGATCGGATAAGCAAATATCAAATGACCCACCACTTTTCTCCCTGTTGATTTTTCTCAAGCCAATCTCACTTCCAGTTCAGATCAGCTCACTCCTAGTGTCTCTTAATGTGACATTATTGATCAGTTATGCCATTTGGTTCTCTTTGTGTGTTTTTCATCTTTAGGCTTGTATTAAAATGAGGGAAGACATGTCAGAACAAAACGACAGCAATCGTTTTGTTTACAGGCCACAGGCCGCTAAAAGACAACAGGAAATGACATTCAAAATGCATTTAACATCCATGATGTGACATATTTCTGAGTCAAACACAGTGTTGTTTTGGTTAACTAAAACTAAGACTTTTTATTAAAATCATTGCTTTTAATGTGGACTACTAAGTATCCTTTTGGTATTGAGTTAAAATAAAATAAATTATAAAAATGTATGAAAAACAGAAATGAGAAATGTTGACTTGGCAATTAACTAAAATAAGTCAAAGCTAAAGTACTAAAATAACAAACTAAAACTGAATTGAAAATAAATCAAAGCTAAAAAGGAAAAACATGGCAAAAGAACACAACAATTATTAAAACAAACTAAAAATTGTAATAAAATCTAAAATATTAAAAGCTCATTCAAAATATTAATAAATATGACATACATAATACTAAAATAGCAATGGAAAAAGTTGGAACAGTTTGATTTTATCCAGAATTAAGAATTATTTGATTATAAACTAGGTTATGATTTTGGTGGCTATTATTTTTCATCCCTGATTGGCCTCACTTGTGTCATTAGGGGAAAAAAAGATGTTTCAGAAAGTGCATTATTATAAAATTATAAAAGCTTATAATTAATATATATATATATATATATATATATATATTCTTTCTTTGTGAATCAGGCACAATAAGAGAAGAAAGAAGCTAATTCTTGGTTAGTTACAGATGACTTCTTGAGCAATTACAGCACAGTTACAGTACAGTAGAAATTATCTTGAACTC
>JAUZSZ010000134.1:16197168-16208458 GCA_034780575.1 Labeobarbus marequensis
TTGACACAAAAATAGCTTTAAATAATCTGTTGTGGGTATTTCCACAGTCAGAGTTATTTTGCGATTAATTAATCAAAGCATCATGTTATTAATTAGATAATAAAAAAATTAATCCACTGACAGCCCTAGGAAATTTGAATTGAATTGGCTACGCTGGTCAGGAAGGGGTTTACTGAACTGCAAATCCAGCCTGGCTATGAAAAATGATCTTAAATATACAGTATTAGATATAGAGTTGAAATTTTATTACATTTTTATTGAAATTTTAATTCTACTATGTCACCTTCGAATTCAAATTGCAATCAGGTATCCAGCTTTCTACCTTAATCCAAGACTGTATATATCTAGAAAGTGCACTCATATTACTTGAAATGGGAGAATGTGGGATGCACGCTATGGCAGAATAAGTCCCGCCTTCTAAATAAAAGAGCCAATCACCAATTGGTAAAGTCACTGCATTGGTTAGAAGCTCTAGTTTGCAAACAGCCAGTGTCCTGAGATGCGTGCTCAAATAGTGTTGAAAAAACCATTAACAACATTTATGTGTCATTTTATGACATGTTGTCATTTGAAGTATGTTAATTAAATGTGTTAATGTGTAAAATTGAATTGATTTAAATTCAGTTCCAAATGGCGCATAACCTTGTTAATCATAGAGAAACAGAAATCAAAGGCACAGACACCACTATAGAGATTGCATTATATTTCCAAAAATATATGTACAGTCTATTACAAAGGTTACAAAGCAAAAGAAAAAAATGGTCTATGTAACAAGAAATCGTCTAGGTAAATGACCATACAGTTTCTCAACTGGGGAAAATACTTTTTTTTTTGACCAATGAATACTCTCCATACTCTTGTCACAGAAAAATAAATAATAAATCGACAATTCATTTGTTCTGTACATTTTTCCAACCTAAAAGAGAAAAGAAAATACTCTTCTAAAATGGAAACCTATTAGCTCTCTTTGGTCCTAAATGAGAAATTATGTACAACTGAAAGAGTGAGGGTGACGAGAATCAGCTGCATGTGAGATAGAAAAATATAGTGCATTTTCAATGAGCTCACTACAGAGTACTTAAGTGAAAAACAAAGAAAAGAAACCACAATTATAAATAAAATATACAAGTTCTACAGCTAGAACATGTACAAATTGTCCTCTGGTTTGTGATTACTCTGACACAATCAACAGTGCTGAACTCTTTGGAATACTCCACTTCACTTTTTGTCTAGGTGGGCTCTCTAGCATCTTTCGAGAAGTCTTTAATACCCTCCTCCACCGTGAACTCAATCAATCCACAGCAAAAAACCGTCTTGACCGAAAACTCCGCTACCATCAAACCAGAAAAGTTTGAAACGGCACAAAGCAGAAAAGGAGAAAAAGCGACAGATTTGTCATCGACCCGTACGGTGGCCTCAATGTGGGATTGATTGAATCCAGGCGTTAATCTCAAATTGGCTCAAATTGCTGTCTCTACAAAGGCCCCGGATCTGAGCGGAGAGGGTAAGGGCCTGCGAGGGGCCCCTGGGAGGCCGGAGTGTGAGATCAGAACGTGCAGAGAGGCTGATCTGAGTGACTGCAGCTACTGCCGAAGCTCAGGAGGTTTGTGCTGACCGAGAGCCTTTCCGCTCGCATTCAATTCAAAGGCCTGGCGTGGGCTCAATGCTGAGGTTAGCGAGATGGAAGGATAGTGGATCGGAGATGGGCCTCTAACCAGGCTACGATATGATCCGCATGAGACAAACCAGCTGGGTTCACAATGGAGACAGCATGGTAAACGATGGCTTTTTTGAAGCTCCAACCGTTTGGCTAAATCCTCCAGTCGTCCTGCGCTCCAACGGCTCCGCCTTCGCTTTCTTTCTAATCAAGAAAAATGCCACATGTTGGCACGGCTGTTGTGGTTAAAATGGCATTGGCTCCCCAAAATAATGAAAAACATGTTGTGTGTGTTTAAAATGTGTCACATTAAGGTTTCGTAGTAAATAAAACAAAACTACTTCAGCTCAAAGCTAAATAAAACGGTAGAGTTTTGTGGCAGCCCAGCAAATAAAAGGTCTACAGTACTCCATTTAACACTAAAATGCGTAAAATTTAATTGTCAACGAAACATTCAGTTGAGAATGGAAGGCTGTTATGGCACTAAAACTTGAGCGTAAACCTCATCTTTGAGCTCAGCACAACAAAAGGGTGGAAGAAACACACTGTAAAGAAATCCTCGTACATAAATTCACTAACTCTCTTTGTTCAGATTTCACAGCACTGCTGCTGATTTCCAAGCAGTACGTGAGTAAAAGTCTATACAGCACCTCGAATTATTGCTCATATTGGTCAGTCTCTCCCCTACTCAGCTGTGATCTCACAAAGAATCTAAGTACCTAAAAATAAGAGCAATAGTTGACTTGTTTTAAGGCAGTATTACTCCTTTACACCACAACATTGTATGATTTTAAAGTCAGTCACCTGCTAGGAAACCAACTGATTCTGAACCAAAATTATACTGTTGCTGAAACAATTCAATTCAAATAGCCTAACATTTTTTTTTTCCATTTTTGTGTATCTTTATGGAAACATGTATTCATGGTAAATAATATCAATATTAAAAAGGACACACTCAACAACAGCACTGATTAATCCATTCATGTGGTAAATATAAACTTATAAAGAATATTGCCACCGTAATAGTTGTTCTTACATTAAAAAAAACTCCACCTGAAGTGGTTAGCAATTCTCTTTGTACTAATTCACATCTGAATTGTCATGTAGGATCATAAAATATATCTAACTGTCTGCTCAGGCTGTTTTTAAACACAACCAGCCACTCTCAGGAGCTTCACGTAACCAAGCAGTGGGATATTTCTGCTTGATATAAAAGACCGGCTCGGCCCGACTCGCTGCCAATGATTCAGTCTGGAGAGAGCTTCATGTAAATAGTGCTGGCTGGAGAAGACAAACCTCCTCTGTCGACTTTCAGCCTCTGGTTCTGTCTCTTTCCCTCCAGATGAGACGTTTTACCCTGTTGTCAGTTCCGTAACACAATCCGAGAAAACAAGCTAACACAAATCGATTGAGTAGAAGAGTAACGTCCCACATTGTCTTAATGTGGATATTACAAACCAAAGCAAATTAAATCGCTGCAAATTCACTCATGAACTGGATTTGCGTGTTTTTATATTCACCCTTGATTTTAAAAAAAGAAATCAGTGAAATCTATAGCAACTATGAGCAAATCAACCTTTTGTGACGATAAAGACAGTCCGTACAAAGCATAAAAATCCTCTTGAATGCTCCATCTCAATGATGCAATGAGTTCTTTAGAGCATCCAGAGGTCACTGTCCGTTTAGGATTCTCACTCTCTTGCCTGTTTGCGTTTTCTCTCCATCTCTCGGTTTCCAGCACCTTTGTTAAAATCCTTTGCCAATAACAAAGGAATGATTCTGTTCTGCCAGTTCTGGAAGGTTAATCTCACCGCAAGGGTGCGGAACGTTTTTTTTCTTTGTTGTTGATTTGTTTTTTTTTTCATGTTTTTTTTGCTGTCGCACGCTTTGCAGTGCTGTCCTGGAGAGTTCTGGTTCATCCGACCGGGAAGGGCTGCGGACGCCCATCACACTTGAACGCCCGTCCCGTGAAGATGCAGCATCTGGGCTCTCATAGTCTGTATACTGCTCATGATCTTCTTCTGATGGCCCACCAAGGAGATTCCCAAACTCATTACATCCCTAAAGCAGAAACACAACGTTCATAAATCACAGCAATGGAGCATGAAGCGCCCGAGAGGTATTTCATTACCGAAGCAAAAGGAAACTGTGAAAAGGCCATATTAACTATAACACGATGAGTCTGAGTATGAGTCAAAGAGATCTGATTAAAACGCAGCACAATGTCAGGATGCTATTGTGAATGAGAGCTGAAGGCTGAAATTACTCCTAGAAAGATCATGCATTTCTATAGAGTGTGACTGTGTGCTGGAAAGATCATAGCAAGGCACTCTTACTCGATAGTCATTCTAGCCACAGATTCGAACGAGTTGTAGCCGGCAGCTGTGAAGTTGCCTATGTATCTCTCCATCTTGATGGCTTCTAACCACTCACTGACCAATCGGAAAGAGGTGAAATCTGGAGTGTTCTGGTCAAGCAGTGGGCTTATGGGTCTGAGGAAAAGAAGAGACAAATATGAGTGTTATGAAGCCACAGTACCATTATTTCTAAGTATAATATTTCTGGCATATGATAGCCTACTGTCCTCAGTTGACCTATTTTGTACATTTAGATTACCACTGCCATTGTCTAACATGCGTAACATGAAAATAATTTTCAGTTTGGTAAAAAAAGAGGTCTAAACTGCCCAACTAATTTAAATTTCCTGGCCTACTGCTTGGCCAATGTATTATATTTCAGAATCATGCAGTATAGACAATACTAATAGTGTAAATTGTTTTGATTACTTTGGTTTTTTCTTTTTTAATTTCTGAATTTTTAGAATAGCTGATACTGCTTTTAAATAATACTTGGTCAAACTTGGTCTGCATCCTTTGCTTATAATTAGTTTCTTGTCTAAATCAATTACATGAACAACTTGAAGCTGAAAAACTGGAATGTTTACTTAATTGAGAAATATTTGAAGGCTGCATGCCATTGTTAAAGTTTAATTTGTTAATTTAATAAGCATTTTAAATAAGTAGGAGCTGTTCAATAGCATAATATTCTTGCAGCAGTATTGGAACTGAGAATAATGAAATCCCACTGATATCTGCCAACCCTAACTCACATGGATTACAGGCAAGGACACATGGTTTATTGTATTCACATTGCAGTGATTTAGTGAACTGTTGCTTTGCTTTACTTGTAAAAGATGGTTAGGTGGACCAAGGGCTTCTTCCCTAAGTTTTAAAGGTCATATCTTCAATGTGAGACATGGTTTCAGTTGAAATTGTAAACACACTTGCTTCCTTTGTCTAATATCACACTGGGGACTGGAGTTCCCACAAGGCTTTAAAGTCTCAAACACTCATTATGACAATTGATTTAAAGTCCTTGTTATCGAACATGAAGGCATGGAGGCTGTTTCACTTTATTGATTCCCCGGGATTTATCTTTCATCAGTAAACCCTAGCGGATAAATCAAATGCCGGACAGATGGAATTGTTCGCAAATTTACTCGCGAACCTATAAAAGGGCTCAAAGACATTGCAGGGAGGTGCAGGAGTATAAAATATAACAAGCAACTTCCATACATCGTAAAAGCAAAGCTGGTCCATGAACGGCATCATTTTCCTTGAGCAGAGATGGATAATGGCAGGCAGTAAACAAATACTGAATGGGCGTCCTCACCGTGTACACGTTCCCATTGGCGTTTTTAAGGTGTTAGGAGTGCGGATCATTTTGTCCAGGATGCCGACGATCTGGTCAAATTTGGGCCGGTCTGCTCGGTCTTTCTGCCAGCAGTCCAACATGAGCTGATGGAGGCCAGGAGGGCAGTCCATAGGGGCGGGAAGACGATATCCCTCCTCTATAGCCTTTATGACCTGCGAGATCAGAGTGAGAGATGGAAAATTAGAAAATGTGTGAAAAAAACCAACAAGTTCAGAGACAGAGGTACAAGAAGACAAGGAAAAACCGAGTAGCTTAGCCATTAGCATCCAGAACGAAATGTACACAAAGCCTGCCTGCACCTCCAGCGCTCCATTTGCTCATCCTTTAATCAGGCATCTGTAAACAGCAGCTTTGCTGGATAAATCTGTTGTGGTTTACCTCCAGCATTACAAACTACAACACAGGGAAAAGTAGGCTAACCAGATGTGATTATTCTTGCATTGGTTATTGGAGGACGCGTGAGCGCAAGAAAAGGGCACCGCTAAAACTGGATGTGAATGAGGCAAGCGCACTAAAAGCCGTCTGTTCAGCAGCTGCTGGTGATTGTCATACTATCACGAGTCTATCTAATTAACCAGCAAATAGGGTTACAGTTTAAACCAAAGATGAACGCATTGGCACTTGGGTGTCTGTGCAGTTGACTGGCTCCACATGTTGGGGTTTATGAATGTAAAGGAACCATAAAACAATAAAACCACCTGTTCTTCTACTCACTCAACATGCTGTGTCTGAGTTATGTGTGTATACTAAATATATAGTACCGTTCGAAAGTTTATTTTTTTCTAAGAAATGAATACTTTTTTCAGTATGGATGCCTTTAATTGATCATAAGTTACAGTAAATGTTGTTCTTTGACCTTTATGCTCAAATAATCCTTGAGGAAAATATCACGGTTTCCACAAAATATGAAGCAGCACTATTGTTTTCAACATTGATAATAAAAATTGTAAAAAAAAAAAAAAATTAAAATAAATAAATATATTTTACTTGAGCACCAAATCAGCGTATTATAATGCTGAAACATCATGACACTGAAGACTGGAGTAATGGCTGGTAAAAATTCAGCTTTGCCATCAAATGAATAAATTTACATTGCAATATTTCACAATACTATTGTTTTTACTGTATTTCTAATCAAATAAATGCAGCTGTGATGAGCAAAAGAGACTTTCAGAAATGTGGACTTACAACTAGCAGCTAAACTGATAAAATTACTTGAATCTGAGTTGACTAAACTAAACAGAGAAAAGGCTTGTCCAGATCTATGATTTTCCCCCTCGTCTACTACCGAGGAATAGTAGAAGCAGACTGTTTATTTTCCTCAAATCCTCATCTGCTATTCTTGTCGTGTCTCTCCAAACAAGGCTTGAGCTACGGAAAGAAAAGTGTCAAAACAGAGAGAGTTGAAGAAATGTAAATATTTCCTTCTTTTTAGCAGCCCTCAAGGAGTTGCTCGCCTCCCCCTCAAAAGGGTATAAAAACATCTGACATTGAGCCTTGACAAGTATCAGGACTCCACTGAAGCAAATGTTCGAACGCAAAAAATAATAACATTAAAGACTGATACTAGCTAGTCGCTACCACTGAGAGCTAACGTTCACTAGTGAGCAGACAATTACAAGTCATCCTTAGTCTCAGTGATAAGGGCTGTTTACCTTCTCAGAGGATGTTCAAGCTTGTGTAATTTTGACAAAGAATATGCGTACACAAGACAAGTGCCTACATACAGTGGCAGATTAACAACACTTCCCCTCATACATATCGTTAGCCGTGACCATATCTGAATTTCAATCCGTTTCAGCTTGAAAACCCTGCACGCATGTGATCAGAATGATGAACGGCACATTGCTGTCCCAATTTCTTTGAGACAAAAGCTCGGCCCGCAGATCGTTCAGAAGGTTTTGCATGGCTAAGCAGATATCTTTGAATTGATTGAACTCTGCTAATGATGAATTTGGCTCGCATTATCATTTCTCATTATAAAGGTTGAAAGTGTAGCAGAATACAAAAACGAATTCTACGAGCAAAACATTCCATTCGTTTCCGCAGATCCATTAAACCTTTTAATGCTCAAAATGTATCATTAAAACAAGGTCACTCATGACACCTGTGTAGATATCTAGCTAGAAAATTCAAAGCGTCAGACGTGCTTAACTGTCCTAATACTTGAATACCTACAGATTATGTTCATTATGTTGAGTAAAAATATGCCTTTTGGTGCAAGCTGTGGTTGTACAAGACTATAAAGTAAGCTGAACGAACAAGAGAATTGTCTTTTCTTCTAAAAGTGCCTTGATGAAGTTGAAAGAAGTTTCATTTAAACCGCATGAGAAATGTTTTAAAGTGATCTAATATGTATAATAGCAGCATTAAAAAATATGAATTAATGTAGAAGGAATTTAAAACAACATGATCACAGAACCAACATACTGTATGCCTTGACGCATTAGTGCAGTGATAACTAATAATAACTAAGAATTTTTTTTATAATTGTATATGCATTTTTATTTTTTATTATTTTGTACTATAATACAATTTGTAATCATTGTATAATTATATTATATATAATTTTTTTAAATAATTTTCTATGGATTTTTATTATATTATGAAGCTATTTGATTTGATTGTACAAAACATTCATCTGTACAAAAACAGTAACTTACATCTTGATTGGACATGTCCCAGTAAGGTCGTTCTCCGTAGGACATGACCTCCCACATGACAATCCCGTAGCTCCATACATCACTCGCTGATGTGAATTTACGATACTGGATGGCTTCCATTGCTGTCCACCGAACTGGGATTTTTCCACCCTGTTTAGTGAGCAAAATTCACAATCAGTAAACTCTGCATCAAGCAGAGAAGAGTTAAAACGCACTGTATTGATGTTCGGTACCATTCTAGCATCACAATGCAGAACAGACAGTATCTATATTTGTACTTCTATCTGATGCATGGATTGATTTGTTTATTCTGAGAGCGCCGTGGGCTTCCAAGGCAGGTAGGATGAGACAACGGCTTAATTGACTCACCGTCGTTGTGTATACAGCTTCGGGATCATCGTCAATCACTCTGGACAGGCCGAAGTCGGACACTTTACATACGAGATTGCTGTTGACAAGGATGTTTCGCGCTGCCAGATCGCGATGGACGTAGCCCATGTCTGAGAGGTATCTCATGCCAGCCGCGATGCCGCGCATCATTCCCACCAGCTGAATTACTGTGAACTGCCCATCATGTTTCTGTGCAAGCACAAACAGAGAAACGTTGTCTATCCATCACCAGCACACAACAGACACATGCTCCATCCACCACGTGGGGGGGCTGACAGTAACACGGCCCGAGAATGAGCAATGAAATGGTAAATCACAGTGGGTGTAATGAACAGTACAGAAAAGATATTGTATTCACTGACCAGATTGTCTGGGGTGGTTTATACGTACCCTGAGGAATGCATCTAATGAGCCATTTTCCATGTATTCAATTACTATCATGACTGGTTTTCCTGAAAGAGCAAAGAACAGACTCCATTAAAGTGAAGTGCGGCCAACACACACTGTACAAAAGCAGTAATGAGAAACAATTCGCAGACAATTCTACAGCACTAGATTCACTTTAGTCTGTCGTCCGGGCTTTTCATAAACCCTTTTGTAGTGTACACTCTCCAAAAATAATAATAAACGACCCTGAGCCACAAATAATATTATACAAATTACAAGATCAAATCATAACAATATGACTTCACAACTGAACTTATGGTAAGTCATAACTCTCCGTTTAGAAGATTAATTGTATGCTTTAAAAGTTAAATTTCAGTCAGACTAAAATGATGATTTGTCTTGTTTAAATGTCATGTAAACACTTCAGTCTGACTGAAATCGCACGAGTCTGGTTTTTGCAAAGCCAGACTAACATACTTAGATAATGTCATTCATCGGACTACAACTGGTCTTGTCATTTTTAATGTGTGTCCCTTCATTTCTTGACAAAGCTTTGTGAAAAAGGAATACACTTTAGCATATATATATATATATATATATTGCTGGTGTAATTAAATATACTTTAAATTCATATTAAATGCAACTGGTTAAACATCACAGTGCTTTTTGACCTACTAAACACTACAGTGATTTTTTTAAAGTAGGATTTAAGTGCATCTTTATATGCAATTTTATAATTACTTCTATTGTCTTTGAAATATGGTTAAAATGTACTGACAAGTATTCATGGTAAACTAAAATGTGCTTAATGTAACTGCTAAATGTAAATGTAACTGTAACTATTAAAACTTGTATGTCATGTATTTAAATGTATTTGTGATTGAACATTTGTTTTTAAGTTAGTTTGTAGTTTAGTACATTTACTTTAAATACAATATCAAATAACACTACAGTGCAAATTATAATCAGTAACTTTACATGCGTTTTTGTATATCTATCAACACATAAAAAAGGTATTTTAAAGTACCTTTTCACCCAACAATTTAAATTCTGTCGTTAATTACTAACCCTCATGTCATTCCAAACCCATAAAATCTTCCTTCATCTTTGGAATGTAAATTAAGATATTTTTTATTAAATCTGAGAGCTTTCTGACAGCTTTCATAGACAGCCACGGAACTAACATGTTCAAGGCCCAGAAAGGTAGTAAGAACATTGTTAAAATAGTCCATGTGACATTCAATCTTAATTCGATGAAGCTATAAGAATACTTTTTGTGCACAAAGAAAACAAAAATAATGACTTTATTCAACAATTTGTCTTTGTCAGTCTTCGACGTACATTCATGAGATTACCACAACTTATTCTTGTAGATTCATAACATTAGGGTTGAACCACTGACTATTTTAATGATGTCCTTACTACCTTTCATTGTTGCATTGCTGTCTATGCAGTGTCACAAAGCTCTCGGATTTCATCTAAAATATCTAATTTGTGTTCCGAAGATGAATGAAAGTGTTATGGGTTTGAAACGACACGAGGGTGAGTAAATAATGACAGAATTTTCTTTTTTGGGGGGTGAACTATTCCTTTAAAGTACATTTTAAATCATTGTTTTAAATCAATATTTTTTTTGTAAAACTTTCAATTTGATATTACAAAATGTACTTTTTAAAAGTGTACTCGTCAAGAAACAGTCATGAAAGTGAACTTAAGTACACTTAAATACACTTAAGTGACTTTATTTCATTGATATCATATTATCTGCAATTAAACTTTTTAAAAAATATGGTAACACTTTTTAAGGTGCCCTTGTTATACATGTTACATGTACTTACCATTATAATAACAATAAATTATGCATAATTACATAAGCCAAACCATAATCCTAACCTTGACCATATAGTAAGTATATGTAGTTAATTAATATTACTCAGTGCTTAAATGTATAATTAAACCATAGCAAGGACACACAAAGTGTAACCAAATATACTTTTAAAATCTGAAGTACACTAAAAGTGCACATTCAGTACAATTAATTACACCTTTTTTCAAGAGAAGGAAGTCTTGTTGGGTAAGCTAGTTCTAGCATTCAAAGCTGCCCACCTCTGGTGACTACACCCTCCAGACGGACCACATTGGGGTGATCAAACTGGCCCATTATGCTGGCCTCACACAGGAAGTCCCGCCTTTGTATTTCAGTGTAGCCTACTTTCAGCGTTTTTATGGCCACCGACACGTCCCTCTTTCCCGGCAGCTTCAGTCGTCCACTGCACACCTCTCCAAACTCTCCTGTGAAGCACACAACCACCCGCAAGCTGAGTTCCAGAGATGCGGGCCAAGTTTGACACCATTGCCTGTATCTGTGCTGCTTCATACATATCAGTCACACCGGCAGCAGAATTCAGCATTATATGATGCTATGCATCAGTACACAGGGGAGTGCAACCAAGAGAGCAGATAATTGGATATGCTATAT
>JAUZSZ010000134.1:16251760-16262161 GCA_034780575.1 Labeobarbus marequensis
GATGATGTTTTGGGTCATATTTATGCAGAAATATAGAAAATTCTTAAGGGTTCACAAACTTTCAAGCGGCACTTATGTTCAGGTGTTCCTTTTAGTTAGTTTACTTTTAGTTAGTTATTTGATGCTATTAAACCAGGGTGGCGTCATGATTGTGTGCTTGCAATTGGGACTGCAGGACTTTGATTCCAAAGCTCTGCTTCACGATCACTACTGTGCAGACTCAGGCTCCAAATAGCGTTGTTACAAGTTGACAGTGGCCATACCTGGGACATTTTGGCTTCATTTTTCTACAGTGGATGATGGTGGAGATGCATCATCCATCTTTTTTTTACAGTCAGTTAAGCCTGGTACACACCAAGTCGATGGTCGGCCGTTGAGCAGTTTTTGTTCGTCGGCCGACTAAGTTTTCTCAGTGTGTTCCTCACCGTCACCTGAAGTTGGTCCCATTGGTTGTTGGTTGCTGGGGAGGTTTTGATTGGTTACTAGTGTGTTTTGGGTGGTTGTTAAGCCATTGACACTGTAGTTTCTTTAGTTGGTTGTTAGGGGGTTCTGAGTGGTTTGTGTGTGTGTGTGTGTATTTGTGGTTCTTTGGGGGTTGCTTGTGTGTTTTGGATGGTTGCTAGGCCAGTGATAAATGGTTTTGGGTGTTTGGTAGACCATTGGCAGTGGTTTGTTAATGGGTCTGGGTAGGATGTTTCTTAGGTGGTTTATTGTGTGTTCTGATTGGTTGCTAGGCCATTGGTAGATGCCTGTTACGGTGTTCTGTCTTGTTGATAGTGTATTGGTATGGTTGCAAAGGTGTTTTAGAGTTGATAGGCCATTTGTAGTCAGTTTCTAGGGTGTTCTGAGTGGTTGTTACTATTGGTTGTTGTTGATGCTTAGGGGTTTGTTGTGTGTTCTGGATGGTTGCTAGCTCAGTAGTAGATAGTTTCTAACAGTTACTTGTAGGGTTTTTCAGTTTTTGTCTACTAAAAGTACTATTAGTAGTATCATTCAGAGAGATTTTTGTCAGCTGAACAGTCGGTATGTTGTTAAACAGTTCCTAGGTGTTCCTTGTGGTTTTAAAGCCATTGGTTCTATTTGTAAAAAAAATGCTAAGGTCATCTGGGTAGTTTCTAGTGCTGTGGGAAGGAGTTGTTTGTGTTCTGGTTGAGTTGTAGGTGCCATTAGTGGACAGCTGATTGGGTACTGGTTGGTGGTTGCTAAAGTATTAAAGGGATAGTTGATGAGGTAAAAGTTAATGACATCCAATTACATTTCATTCTGGACCCCACTGGCTTTCACTGTATGGACAAAAACTGTTGAAATATTCTTCAAAATGAAACATGAACAAGGCCATTACTGAACCTATATGATATTTTCAGTGGAAGTCTATTATTTTTTTAGCCAATTCTGCCTTCTTTCTTAGAAAAGTCAGTCATTCCTGCTTTTGTGGATGAGTTACTCATCGTTTATTCTCAGAAAAACTGAATAAGCACCACTTAGAAGGTACCATTAATAACCACAATAAGCAAATGCTCATTGTACACGCAGTATGTACAGCTGCAGGCAATGCTGGTGCAATAAAATGCATTCTTTCTGAAAAACACGCAGAAACAAACACAAACCACTTGTATTCAAACTCCTCGTTGAGGAGACAGACATGATGCCAGGGGAGATGAGGTGATGGCTGAATGTGAGAATGTGTCACGTATCCTGTGGGGGTGCCCTGGTTGGCCACCAGATGTCACTGTCCTGTTTGAGCACATGGGTTAGTGTTGTGATTGTGTCATGTGTTCCCTTGTCGATTGTCTGACCCTGCCCTGCTTGTTATTCCCTAATTGTCTCATCGTGTACACCTGTTCCTCCTCGTTTGTCTTCCTATATAATGATCCTGGTGTTTGCAGTCCTGTTCGGCCACGTTGTCATATGTTTGATGTGCAGTAAGTCTTGTGGATGTCAGGTTCAGTTCTTTGTATTGCTTTGTCTGCTTGTTTTTCCCCTCGGGGTAGTTTTGTTTCTGTTTTGTTTCTTTTATTATAATTAAACCAACCATTCCCCTGCACATGAGTTCTCGGCTCCATTTCTCTGCACGTGTCATGACAGATGTACGATCAACTGCAATATAATCTATTTAGGACTAAATTTAAGATTTATGTATTTGAATTGCATATAAAATTTCAATTTGGATTACACATTTTTAACAAAATAATAAATGTAGAGTAAAATATTTGTGTCAATCATAGATACATGAAACGGTTTTCTCTAACATTACTAATAAACTGATTTATACACCGTAACCAGATTTATATATTTATCAATAAAACCAGTTTCTTTCAGTTTCACATTCACACTTTTTTAACTGAATAAAAGTAATTGTTCACAATTAGAATAAATTCATTTTGACAATATGATTATTTAAAATAAAAATAGATGCATACTGTTAAGAATAAACTGTGCCATGATGTTGTTGTTTTTTTGAAACAGTATAATTTGTGTATGACTTACACATATGTATCACACTTTATTTATACTTTTCATATTATACTTTAATATTTTACTTCATTTATTTATTTTTGAGGCTATTGTGTGCGGAAAAAAATCGTAGTAAAGTACTGAAAAATTAGCTGAAATATCACATTAGGAAATGACTGGCCATTCAAAAGCACAAAGTGCAGCTCAGGTCGGCTTAGAGCTACTTCACTTGAAGAACTCCTCAAATAGTCCTATAAATATGGTGGTCTCTAGATAACATACCTTGTGTCATTAAGTAATTACTGAGGGTACTTGCTGAAATTGCTCCATTAAATGGATAATGTTTTCTAATTTAGGATCAAAGCCAGACTCCCTTGCCGACCGGCGGAGGACATTATTGCGGGTTTCTTCAAACGTCAAAACTGTAGACAAGTCAAATAAAATGCCGCTCAGCATGTAAGATGAATCATTACCCTTCCCACTCTCTTTGTCTCCCTCTGTACATCTATAAGTTTGAGAGGATAGCAAGTGGAAAGTATTGAGATGTAAGCGGGGGATAGAGAGGTCTCACGGATCCTTTGAAGTCTGATTAATGTCTGGAGAATAGCCAGATTCAAAACCTCCAGCTTAAATTAAAAAATCTGCTTTTTCCCCCTGGAAAAGATGTACAATACCTAAAAATGCAGAAGCGCAGAACGACACACACATAACAAAGATGTCTGCGAATTTCCAGTCAAATGAACTCTCCGTCCATATGGAACTAATCAGCATCCAATGCCGTGAATCACTCTTAATGGCGCTGTCTCTAAAAGTGGTCCGCCTAACACAAGCATCATTAATCAAAGTACACATCTTTAAAGAAGAAGCTGCTCTAGTCTGGTCATTGTTTATTGGCTTGAATTACTGTAATCCCTCACTATTAAACCAGACTGATAGCCTTTCAAATTTAAAATCCCTCCCCCTGTCTCAGACTGGGCCAATCGGAACACAAAGACCACCATCACTGTAGCTCTTGTGGCTTTTAAACATACACCAGGTCCTGGTAACAATGAACACGGAGCAAGAGAAAAACAGACATAGATCAGGGTAACAACTTAACAGGTGTTACTATTTTCTCTGCCACTATATGGGAACTGAATAGCTTTACTGTAATTGGCGATTTTTGATGAGCCTGGTCATAAGTGTGGGACCAGGAGCAGTGCTTGCTGAATAAATTGTGACCAAGTCTGCCCCCAACTTTTCCAAGCACAATGACGGTTAGAATGAAGCTTTGGCCTTTCTTTGTGCTCTCGCCTTGTTTTCTTAAGGGAACTAAATCCACTTTGTCAGTAGTTAATTGGAGGATGCTGCTTTTCTATTATGCAAATAGGAAAAGTTTTCACTTCATTTAAACAGAGCCACCTCTTCCGTTAGTTAGGGGTAAAAGAGTAAGAAAAGCCCTTCAATGCCCCTGCGCTGTTCCCACACCTGCCTAAAGAGACATTTCTATCAATGATATTCAGACTGGGTGGTCAGGTTCATGAAAACATGGAATCAGAGATGTTAATAAGTTGTATGGAAGCTCGTTTGTTGCCATACTTATATTTCCCTTTGAATGGGGGATATTTATGGCATTTTGGCAACCAGAAACTTGAGAGACGCTTGCCAGATTGCAGTCACATTTTTGGAGCCACATTTAAAAAGGAATTAATAATACTTTTTTTTAAATCAGTGAATAATTTATGATATATAATACATTTTAATTTTTTTTTCAACTTGTTTATATGTTGTGTTCACATCTGTCACCGAGGGCTTAACCTGTTTACAGTCTGTGATCTTTCTGAATGAGGAAACACACCTGTCTAGACCACACGGAATCCCCCGTCCTTTCTTTTCTACAGATAGAGAGGAAAGATCAGCAAAAACAGACAAAGCAACTCAAAGGTGCCGGTTTGTGTTTTGTTTTGTTTTAACGGCATGTGAGAGTGGGCGCCTGCTCTTCACTAAAGCAGGGGAAAAATGCTCTATATTTTCACAATTTCAGTTTTATTTCCTCTGTACAGTCAGGGAAGAAAAATCGCATTCCTCTCAGCAAAGGAAAGTATAAACGAGTTCTATAAATAAACCAGAAGGAAACGTAAGAAAGCAACAAAAGAGCAAACAACTGAGCATCCCCCTTGAGTCTGAAATTGTTCTTTTGTACAAATCTGCACAGGTACATTGCATGTGGTTGTTAGTACAATATGGTTATGCCAAATGCCCTTGTTTGGTACCATTTACAAACTCAAACGTGAGGCTAAATATTTAACTAAAGTGTCTTGGCTTTCAAAACCAGGGCTTAAAAATTAAGAGAGATTTTATTTCTGTTTAACTTCAGATTTGTACTTGACCCCACTAAAAAACGAACAACAAAAACATATCTGGGTGTCTGAATTAGATTAATGTAGATACATGTATTTACATTGTGCTAGTTTTCAAAAACAAAAATGCATTTATTGATTTATTAACATTTTTTCTAGTTTATTTATGTTTATTTAAAAGTTATTTTTAATCTTTTCTATATAAAATAAATAAATAAATAGATTTAAAGAAGTTCAGATTTGCCCTGACAATATTTTCAATAGTCCCACTAAAAAAATAACAATAACAACAACAACAAAAACTTATATGGATTATGTTAACATTTTTGCTTGTTTTTGGTAAAGAATGTTTATTTAAAACTTTTTAAACTATTTTCTATATCAAAAACAATAAATAAATAAATAGATGTATATATTTGTATTTATTTATTAACATATTCTGCTTATTTTTGCTAAATAATGTTTAATTAAAAGGTTTAAATATTTCATTTATCAAGCAAGCAATAAATGTAAAAAAGTAAATGTATTTATTTATTTATTTAATTACAGTTTGTTTGTTTTTGGTGTTTAATTTTTTAAAACTTTATATATACAGCATATACACACACACACACACAAACACCCTTTTGTGGGGTCCGTGACAATTTCCTCAACTGGCCCGAAACACTCTTGCACTGGCTCCGGGCTATCAGACATTTCTTATTGCCGAGCAATGATAACTAATCCAAAAGGACACAAATGGACACAAAAAGATAAAGAAAAGCCCCCTGGCCCATATCATAAGCGACAGAGATGATTTTAATTGTGGCGAAACAAAGCTTGTCCTAAACAAAAAGCAGCAAGCCTTTCCTGTCCACTGCAATGATAGAGCACCTGCTGTTGGATAACACAGAAATAAGTTTTTCAAAGCTGATGGTCACTATCTGCCATCCCAGCATCCTCTCTGCCTCCTGTTACCCTTTTTTATTTTTACGGTGTCCGGTCCAGCTGTGTTCCCCATCTGTCTGCCGAATAGATTCCTCTCACTCAGTCTGTGGATGCTGTAATCTTTTTATTGTTGTTTTATACTATAAACATTAAAAGCCAGGAGAGCAGATGGCGCTTATATCGTCCTGGAGCTTTGATGAAAAGGCACCAGAGCAATATGGCTGAGAGGCAGAGTGTGTGTGTCTGTGTGTTACCGTCACATATAGCTTACAGAAAACAGCAGGTCTGAGAGATGAAAAATCAAGTTACGCTTAGGAAACAGCTAAAAGTTGTCAAAAAAGTTGAAAATTCTATGCAGGTGCCAATCGTGGAACAAATCTTTCTTTTTTTCGATTTTATTCTACTGAACGCTTATATTCTCCTTCACTTATTCCCATGCCAAAAGTAGCTAGACTAAAACTCATTAGAATTTCTTTGGCTAATGGAGAGAATAGGAGGAGGTGCGAACAGGAAGGGATGAAGACATAATTAGTTTCCTTCTCCACAGGAGACGGTGCGTTGATGAGACAATGAACAACAGAATAATGAGGAAAAGGAGAACTTTTCCATCATCTTCTGGCCTTTAATCAAGTAAAAAAGGGCCAGTCCTTAAAAAAAGGGATGCTATGATTTTTCATAATATTACGATTAGTCGGATTTAAATCAATAACCAAAAATGTCATACTGTACAATATAATGTACCATTTAAAATGACTGATTTGAATGATTTGAAATAGTATTATATTTAAATATTATCCATAACATGAAAATAATTATGAGCTTATCGGTACAAGACATATTTTTAATATGGGTGCATATTTAAAATAAGTACATAATTTTATACAAAATATTGATTTAAGTTGAATCTATATTATTATGTGAGAAAAAAAGAGAGACTTAATATGAGAGATGTTAAACTAGCACAGTTTAGGTTGCCAGAAACAACGTTCAACAATACATTTTCAGTCAAATGTTATAGTTGACAAATCACAGTCTAGAATTCCAGACAACCATGTAATATAAGGATCTTTTCCTTACTTTACCACCAAAATGTATGATTCCTTTACTGTGAGTGTTTGACAAGCTTGACATGGTTGTTATAAAGGAGTACTATATCAGATGTGCCAGTCCGCTATTCAGTTTGGCACAGATTTGTGCTTGTCACACTGGCAAAAGACAGGGTTAAAGGATTTGCCGCTCTACAGCTGTATTTCACATCCAAGCACACACACACACACACACACACACACACACACACACACTTTAAATGCACATGCACGCAATTTCTCTCTAACAGTCACACATTTTAAGTGTGAGCTGTTAAGGCGATGAGTTTGTTCTTGAGTGTGGTAGGTTGCGGCAGCTGGTCTCGGGCACCACTGACACATATCTCAATTCAGTCACAAACTACCACAGTACCTCCCCTATGATTCAACCCTTCTGCAGCAGGAAATGAAACACTCTAACCCCAGAACAGCCTAACACAGGGACACATGTTGCATGTAAACACGAGGACAGAGTGGCACAGGTGCCTTTGTTTGTATTTGCGACTGTGTGCATGTGTGAATTTTTTCCAAAATCTTTGGCTAAATAATGTGTCAGGTTGAAGCTGTGGCCTAGCAGTTAAAACACATGTCCTGACATGTTGGTTGTGTCCAAAAGTCTAATAGTATAATGGACACATTTTAAAAAAAGTAGAAATGGAGTCATAAATTGGAAAAAAATATGTATATAAATCCATTGTATGTTTCTACTTGCTATTGTTATTTCCTATGTCGCATTGTGTTTTAACAATTCTTTATATATATATATATAATGGATATAGATATCTATATAAATGTAGTATTATTATATCTAAAACAAAATAAGATACACATGACCTCTTGTATTCCGTCTTCATGCTAGAAAAAACATGTGCTAATACCCTATTCAGAAGTGCCTGACTGCTTCTGGGTTTAAAATATCCTCATAACCTCTTTATATCAGACTCATTGTGAGCTGAAACAGTTTTCTCAAAGCCTCTATGAATTATCCAGTCAGAATGTTCAATTAACGCCTGTCAGTTAGAACTGGCCGTTAATAACCACCCGCCAAGAAGGCCACCAGCATTATGTGACGCTTCCATTTTTGCTCCAATTTATATTTCTCTGCTGACGGCACATCTGAGGACGTTCAGGTGAAAAGTCTCAGAGAGTTCAGAAGGTGGTGACAATTACAAGGAGACTACAGCCTCCAACTTTTATGCATGGTAGGCACCTGGAACTCGAAAAAGATTGATGCTAATTTGGAAAGTGTCTGATACTCGTTTGCTCAGACAGAGACAACTCATTTGATGGCAAAAGCAGGGGATAAAAGAGGTGGGGGGGACATGTCTGAAAACTTTGTTGCTTGCCTCACAGGAATCTAAATAATTGAGCGAGTTGGTATCCGCTCATCTGACAGAGAGAAAAGATGACTTTGAGCAAGAGGGTGGTGGAGGGGAAGTTTGAATAAGTGACACAGAACAATGAAGTGAACCCAAATACATACAAGGTATGCGTTTCATACTTGCCTCAGTCTCTCACTGAAAAAAAAAAATGATGAAAAATTTGAAAATTATTTACTCTAAATACTAGTAAATAAGTACAAAGAAACAGCAACACATTGTAATTTCAAAGCAGAAAGACTGAAATTGTTTTTCTTGTAAAAACATATATATTCTCTGTGAATATACAACAAGCAGGAATTTCAATTTAACTATAAAAAGTGGACCAGCAAAATATGTATTTTAAAATTGCTTTTAAAGCCCTACATTAACATAATGCTGTTGCAAATTAGTATTATAATAAGTACTTTTAAGTACGGTTCATCTGGCAAATCTCTGAACAGCCAGTTGCAATTGATTCCACTTGTTGCATGCTAGAAAGTCCTGCTCACCTTCAATCCAACAGGTCTCTTCAAGGTGGTTGGCATGCTGAGAGACAAGTGTAGATCTCTCTTTCTTTTTCTCTGTCTGTCTCTCTCACTTCTGTGACAGTGGTCAGTTCATAAGGACACACAGGAGCAGTGGCTGCTAGGAGTTTGCAGTCAGTCAAGCAGAAAAGATTCTGGGGGATTTGGGGGGCTTCGTTTGCCAGCAATAAAAGGCTTGCAACAGGATCCTCACTGAGATTAATGACCTGGATAGGCCACTGCAATGCCATTTAAATGGGAAAGTAATTAAAGTGCACCTTCCATGAAAATTATTAATTGCTGACGGATTGGGTGACGGACGAATCGCGAGGCATTCCACACAATGCCACAGGTTAAGTGCCCAGAGTAAGGCCACCGAGGCCACTGTGAGCCAGACCACCAGCGATTTAACCACAGCTGTTGAATTTTAGTGACCGTTCCAGCTCTTATCAAATTACCACAGATGGAATTACCAAAAGAGGGAAGACAGAAAGA
Organism: Labeobarbus marequensis; assembly: GCA_034780575.1. Classification (NCBI taxonomy): domain Eukaryota; kingdom Metazoa; phylum Chordata; class Actinopteri; order Cypriniformes; family Cyprinidae; genus Labeobarbus; species Labeobarbus marequensis. The sequence continues at coordinate 16,260,946 of JAUZSZ010000134.1, forward strand.
GAGAGAGTGGCACGGGAGAGAGAGAGAGAGAAAGGCCTCTCAGGTAACATAAAACGGCATACAAATGCTACAAAGGAGGCTTGAGGGATCCGCTTAACTAGAAAATTACACCACCTAGCACTGGCCGACTGGGAATCCCGGGAATCAATCAATCCATTCTGTTTAACGTCCCTGCCACAGATTAGGATTTTGCAGAGATCGATCAATGGACTTATTGTTCCCCAAAGTGTGATTCTTCTCAGGGGTATTGAACGGGATCCATTTTGCAGTGATAACGTGTCGAAAAAGTGGAGTATTAATTACGAGAGAAATACCGGGAGGATCGTCTTTCAGTCTGGGGCATGAGAATGCTTTTTCGCACTTTATAACGCTTGGCGCGACACATTTGGACATCGCTTGAAGCTTGCAGAAGAAAACAAGCTTGTTTGGGTTCTCAGAGTTCAACTTCATTTGAAGTATTGCGGTGTTTATTAGAAATGATTCATCTATGGACATCATTATTATTTAAAATCAATGCGCCTTTGTAATCTTTAATCAAAAACATACAATACGCCACTTACTTGAGATCACAGCAAATACTAAACGACAATGATCCAGTCAATTCCTTACCTGATAATCACCTAATATTTTCTAGTTCGAGAAGCTGTATGTCACATTAGGAAAGAAAAGATCACAGTTGCAGTTGTTTTGTTCTTTTTCTGACTTTAAAACATGTGGAGCGACAAAACAGTTCCTGCTAATGCGACCACATTGCCCTGAACAAGAGAGAACATTTTCTGTTATTTACTTCAGTCGTACAGCTCAAAACACAAAGGTTCTTGAGATCAAAGTATGGCGCGAGCTACAGAGCGTTTCTCCTCGAGAGATGAGAGGAAATAACCTGACTGGAATCTAGTAGCATTGGAAAAACCGGGCTACGTATGGAATCCATGAGCCTCAACGAATAAAATTTCTTATTTAAAGCCATTTCCCCTCTAAGGCAGAAGATAAGAGCAGCGTAGCGGAGTATAGGGTTAATGTGCTTCTCTATCAAACACTTAAACAATTTTGCAACACTTTGTAACATCCTAGACAGAGTGGGCCACAGTCAGAGGGAGCTATCAGCGGGCAACATGCACATCGTACTCTTCTGACATGTAACCTAAGCATTAAAAATCCATTTCCACAGCTTCTCGCCTTCCCTCGCTTTGATTCTGTTTACTGCGCATGCTGTTTG
>JAUZSZ010000134.1:16375492-16388494 GCA_034780575.1 Labeobarbus marequensis
TCCTGCCGAGTCATGAAGGTCAAGTCAAGTCAAGTCTCAAGTCACTGGATCTCAAGTCCAAGTCAGGTCGAGTCATTTTCTTTATTTAGTCAAGCAAGTCACAAGTCCTTAAATTTGCTACTCGAGTCAGACCCAAGTCAAGTCATGTGACTCGAGTCCCCCACCTCTGGTAGTAAGAATGCTAATCCGACCAACTATTTGACTCAAATCGATTCAAATAAAAGACACACAAAATGTAAACAAAATAGGCCTAAATATCTGTCTTTTTTTCTTTCAGAACTCATGTGGAATAAATTACCAAAGTACCAAAATGACTGAGGGACAAAACCGAAAAGCTTAGTGTTTTTGTGCAGCTACACCGTTTAATAAGAAATTGATAAATAATTAAAGAATACAATTCAAAATACCATTACAGTTATGAGTTTGTAGCAGTGGTAGCTAAGCTAGCTGACTAATCCCCATTGTTATACAAATACAGTCTGCTAAGGAGTTAGCTTACAAGCTAACTGAAAAAAATGAATGATAAATCTTTACTTTGACTATTTATAGCTTCTGTTGTGATGTAAGACATAAATTGTTGTCTACACACAATAATCACATGCATCTTTAAGCGAATTATAGGATTTTTGATCACACACTGAACAGAGAAGTTTTTTAAGCAAAGAGGATAAGTTAAGCAGGTAACTAGGAATTGAATTTTGCATCCTGTGTGTAACAATTTTGACCTTATTGACCTTATTTATGAGCAAAAACACTCATCAGAATTGACACGATTTGAAACAGAGAGCTATCGAGTACAGATATAGAGAAGGCAAGTTCTTTCCTTGCCTGTCTGACCTCTCTCTCTCTTTCTCTCACTCCTCCTCTATCTGTGATTATCTCAATCCATTTCTTCAGATGCATCCTTACACAGGCACAAGTCAGAAAAGAATGATATTCGGGTGCTAAAAGCTTGCCCCATATACCTATAAACCAATCAATAAAACATTTTCCTGCATTTCGGGCTCCAGCACTAAGAAATAAATAAAATCGAAGAATACATTTTTTATTCCTTCATGCTTGGCCAAGGTGCTTGCGCTCAGATACACCCATTAGCGAGATAATGTGATATATTGGGCTGAAGCCTGCTTAACTCTGACTCAATCAACTCACCCATAACACCAGCCCACGTAAACAAGACGATACCATGATGGAAGGACGCTGAGAACAACAGAGTGCACCCATGATTCAGACAGTAAACAATTGCTTACATAATTGTCACAACGATAGAAAAAAATAATACGCATGAATTTTTCTCCGGAGCTTATTGGCGGATGGTGGTGTTTGGAGACGGATGGCTGGAGAGTGCATGTATTGCCAGACATTCTGCTGGAGTGGATGGGTGGGTTCAGTCAAAGGCAAGTTGAAGCACATGACCTCAAGTAGCTTTCAGACTGACCAAGCCCCTTGTCCCAAAACTGCAAAGTCACAAACCACAAACAACAGATTAATGCTAATTTAGCCATACTGAACAACAGAAAAAACATTCATAAGCCCCTACCGCTCTCATTTCTGATACTGTATAATTATTTAGTCCTTCATAACTAAATAAAAGCAAAAATACATAAACAGGTTCACATTTTCATATAACCCTTAAGTGTAGTCAGGTAAACAAAATAAAAGAAATGAATTCTTAAAAGAAAAAAGTCAAAGAAAACCTTAAAGGGTTAGATCACCCAAAAATGAAAATTCTGCCATTAATAATGTCATTGCAAACCCGTAAGCCCTTGGTTCATCTTTGGAACACAAGTTAAAATATTTTTGATGAAATCTGAGAGTTTTCTGACCCTGCATAGACAGCAATGCAACTGACACTCTCAAGGCTCAGAAAGTTTGTAGCAACATCATTAAAATAGTCCATGTGACATCAGTGGTTCAACCTTAATTTTATTGAGCTACAAGAATACTTTTTGTGTGCAAAGAAAAAATATTCAGTAATTCAACAATTTCAGAAAGCTCTTGGATTTAATCAAAAATATCTTAATTTGTGTTCTGAAGATGAACAAGGGTCTTTCGGGTTTGGAATCACATGAGGGTGTGTAATTAATGACAGAATTTCCATTTTTGGGTGATCTATCCCTTTAAGCTTGTCATGATCTTCTATTAATAACTGTTTTGCCTAATCATGTGATGAGTCATTGAAACATAAAACAGGAAATGATGTCATAGAGAGGACCCCTGCAGACCCTCATGGCTGTGCCAAGGTATAAGTCTCTCAAAATATCAAAATTTCACCTTTTTGTAACAAAGCAAGGTTAATTGAAGTTGCAAAATATTGTACTGATATTGATTTTTTTAACATTTATTTAACAGGGACAGTGTTTATTAATAAACAGAAACAAGACTATAAATGAGCCATATTGAACTATTTCCATCTGTTGTTTTCCACATAAAATGTAAATAAATAATAAATAAATAAACATTTCACAAGTATTACAAACTAAAAAAAAGGAAAATATGTTTCTCACTTGATGGTCACACCACATGTCTTTAAGCTTTTCTTGAAAATAATATGAATTTTCTGAAACCATATGAAGCCACCATGAATAAAAAAGAGATGTTCTAAGAACTTGGCACATGTGTTTTTAACTAGATTTTTTCTGTTCTTTATTCTAACACTCCTACATGTCAATGACCCATATACACACGCCATGATTTCTGGTTGCGCTTTCACATGTGAAAACAAAACTCTTGCACATCCATTCCCGTAAGAACAAATAAAAACACACACACAAAAGAAAAAGCAAAACTAATATACTTTTTGTCCTTACATGGCAGTGGTTACCACACACACAGACACACAAATCCTGTTATGGCAGGTTGTCTTGATTGATGTAGCAGCTCCACTCAGGGTTAATATACGCTCATAAATTATGCATGAGATGATGCCATCTCTCTATTCTCCAGCCCTCCATGGGGTACAACTGAGGCCCAAGTCAAGACATTTCTCCTGTCTCCGCTCTTCCTCTCTTTATTATGCTCTTCGCACAGAACGGGAGAGGAGGAGGACAGGGGTGGGGGTTTTAGCAGACAGACCCGGTGCATTCTTTTGGTATTTATTATTGAACTGTTGGAAATGGTAGATATCATGAATTAATAACATGTGAATCTTTCTTTGTGTGCCAGAGGGACCCATCCTATTTCAATTTTCATTCTGAACAGGTGCACAGAGTGGACAGATTTGTTTGTTTTACTTTTATGCATGTAATTATATTTCAGGGAGCGCTCTAGGTATTGATATTAACCTATTGATTGATTCGGCTGTCACCCAATCTGTTGTTCTTCACTGAAATACAATAAAGGAGAGTCCTGCCCTTCTAAAACTAAATAAACAAACAGCTTCAACCAGCCTAATACTTTCTGTTTGATAGTATTACCTGGCTAACAATGATGAACAATTTTTCTTATCAGAATATTTTTCATTTTGGGAAACTATACATTCCTAAACATAATATACCCAGCAGGCACAGGACGTCAGACAGACGTTGCATTTTGGTTGAGAATGAAAATCGGGTTGACGTCAGAATTTGACGTTGACTTAACGCTGAATTTTGGTTACACAACATAAAAACAACAAATATCAACATCAGCTGATGTCGGTATTAGACATCAAATTACCATTGATATTAGACGTTCAACTGACATGGAATTTTTGTCACCCGATGTAGTAACCGAAGTTTAACCAAATATCAACATATTATGACGTTGTGTGCCTCCTGGGTATTACGTTTTACTCCATTACGTTTAAAAAATGTTCCTCAGTTTGACCAATCATGTACAAATCAGTCCTTTGAAGCAATTATTTTAATGAATCATTTGAACTGGTTCAAATTTCAAAAAAGGATGTATTTGTGAACTTGACTGATTCAACTGCAGTAGATTTTCAAGCCTGATCAGCAAAAAAGTATCCAAAACCTTTTAAAAGCCAACCAACAGATCAGTCTGGGAGACCAGCTTGTTTTTCCAGCTTGGTTATGAAATAAACCCTACATTAATTTCAAACGGTGTAATGATACGGAATGATGTCATAACTCAAATGTGGCCTTTGTTAACTGTGAAATACAATAAAAAAAAAGTTGGAGATAACACAGCTCTTAGATATTTTGTAGACAAGTTCACCTCTCTGTGAACTCTCTGCATTCTCTGACGAGAAGATATCAATTGCTGTCCAAGATAGCTAAAACATGAAATCTCAAATGGCGTATGACATACAGTTTTGATGTACGCCAAGATCCTTGAGGATGAATCAAGGTGGTGCATGTGCATGTGTGTTCACTTAAAGTTGATTATGACTGCTTGCAAAACAGCATTGAGAAAGGAGGTGTGTCCACACACACGGACTGACAGTGGCCACCACTTCTCTAATACCCCCTGGAAGGCGGGACCTATGGCTCGCTGGAATCCCTGATGAGCATCTTTGACATTGATTGATGAGGCTCAGTTTCATCCAGGGCACAGAAGCCCAGCCCCCTCCTGCTATTTCAGGCCTGTCTTCACGCTGCTCCATTTCTCATAAATGACAATCGTCAAGCTCAGCAGTTTAAAGCTGTCATGATGACCAGTGTTCACATGAGAAAACAATGTTTAAGTTACCATAACAACCGAGAATGAACTGGGGCAACAGGTGCCCATTTTTTTAGCATCAGGTGGGCTTAATGTTAAAAAAGCTGGAGTTAAAATGGCATGGCTGCTTCAGCAAATACGTTTTATTTTACATTTGCACTATCAGTTAGGTTTAGGCTAGTGTAGGTGGTTATTTTCAAACATGATTATCCTTTTAGCATCACTCACCGGATATTTAATTTCTCAGCTGCCGCAATGTATACAACAACCAGTGTATTAAAATATTTACAGATTCACATTTACTGTTTAGGATAAAACTGAACACAATTTTAGCTCCACCCACTGGAAAATTTCACTTAGAATTTGTTGCGAAATATGCAAGAAGCAACATGATAACATTTTGCAAAAATTGTGTCACAGGCACATTTTGCAAAAAGCCTGGGTTTGCACAAAAATTTGTGACGCGCTTAATATTTTGAGTCTGAAATCACAATGAGCTTAATCCTAACTACTAGTTAAAGCACAAAAAAAACAAATGAATATCAGAAGTTATGTTGACAAATGCTGTACAACCCTAACCCTAACCAGGCATATCACTAATTAATAAATGTATTTCTACATGCATAATTGAACATATTTATTTAATTTTTTGTAATTATTTAATGTGTTTGAATAAATCACCTAACTGTCAAAAAACATTTTCTCAAGCTTTTATTACACCCACCATTATTATTTCTTGACAATGGTTGAAATAAAATATAATTATGTCATTAGATGGCAGAGATGTTTCCTTTTCATTCAGTGCATAAAACTCCAAATGTGTTTTTGTATCAAAATGACATACACACAAAAAGATGGAGCAGGTCACATTTACTGTGAGTACAGTCTAATACAGTGGATTTTCACTGTACTTGGCATGCTGCTTTCTCCCAGATTTCCTTGGCAACTCAGAAATGTTTATTGATATGAAATGCATTTGGATAGATCATTTAAGTACACCATAAAGGTAATTTGATTCAACACTTCACAACCCTCTGGTCACTTTGTGGTCATCCATGTTTAACTAACATTTACAGCATTAGTTTTGTGCCAGTGATCATTAACACCCTTAAAACAAAAGCGGAACCATTAATAATCATGTCACGTCCATGTGCCTCTAGTGCTGGACTTGTTTGAGACTTTTATTTCTCACAGATGATGGACTGTGGCCAACTGAATACACTGAGCCAATGCCGCCGGTGCTCACCGAGTGTTGTGCAGTCTGTGTTCAGTAACTGCTCTGGATATTGACATGCATTATAAATCAGGGAGGATGGATGTCAAGCTACTATTTTTACATGCTGTGACCTCAGACCCTCTTGGATAGCTGCATAGATCCTAGTGGGTTGAAAGGTCTCGGTTTGGAGAGAGGAAAGAGATTCTTTGACTGGTTCTCTTGGCTCCAGGCGTGAAAAATAATCAAACTGTTTTTCCGACTGACATTACTGTAGTGGAAGTGTGGTTTGAGCATGCTGGGTGCCGCATTGTTTTGGGTATTGAATTCATAACTCATCCCTCTAAAGAATTGATTTGGTTTTTGAGTGCAAGATTCTTGTGCAATATTACTTCGGAAATTTCATCAAAACCAGAAGAACATTGAATAGAGCACATTTTATAAGTCAAAGTCCATTTGTAATTGGTGTAAAAGTTTCAAAACAAGGGATTTTCAGAAAAATGTCGGTTCAGGGCAAGCTTTCACGTACATTTAAATGTTATGAATTCATTATAAAATAAATAAATATTATACATATAATATAGAATATATTTACGTGATTTTTATAATTTAATAATATTTAATAATTGTTTTATTGTTTAAATTTTGCTATTTTTTAAATTTTGCATAATATGTTGTTTAATATGTCAATGTTTTTCAAAATTCTAAATAAAACAATTATCATTAGAATATGTTTTAAAAGAAAATACTATTTCTGTTTTGTTTTGGCTGAAAAATCTCATGTTTTATTCAGTGAGTTACTTGCCATTTCTTTGAAATTATTTTTAATGTACTTAGCAATTTTTGAGTAAAAATAGTTTCTACACCAAATTTTTGCAGAATACAGAAACTGACTTGCCAAAATAAGCCTCCAGTCTCCCATATTTATTTACATTGAAATTTCATTTATTCTACAAAATGTGCTATAAAGTTTCAAGTGTCATCCAAACTTTAATAACAGCGTAATTTGCATCAAAACCACAGCAAACCGTGGCGCATAAGCATTTGACACACACAAAGAATATTTCTAGAAATTGATTAAATCTGAGCACGTTGAGGATCATTCCTCTCAACCCTCCCTTTCTCTGTCAGTTCCCTCCATCAGCTCATTATTCAATGGAAATAAAAAGCAGAACTAAAGTGAGAGAGCTCCCCTCTGTCTGCTGTCATTATGCTTCGCGTTAGCTGCGACGACTTCATTTCCTGAGAGGTGAGCTATGGAACGCACCGTTGCTCAGTGACGGGAAGAGACAATGGATTGTCACATGTCCAGTCCGATATATTTTATCCACTCATCTATTTCCATTAGGGCTGTCAAGAGATTCTGCCATGCTTTTTTTCTGTAGAGCTCTCATAATTTGAACCAGGATACAAGACAGAAAAGACAGTAAGGAAACAGAATAGTGAATGAAAAACGACAGAAAACAATATTTTTGATTTTACATTCATGTTCTCTTTGGGGTCTCAGGGACCATTTTAATAGCTTAGAATTTTTTTAGCTCTAACATGAGTGTGTGTATATATAAATATATATATATATATACACACACACACATACATATATACATACATATACATATACATACGTATGTTAGAGCTAAAAAAAAATTATAAATGTAATGAATTTTCAGATTCTCTGACTGGTATAAACTCTGCAGAAATATATACTATTGTATATTGTATTTTTCTACAATGTGCTTTTTCTGGGGTCATATTGACCACAACCAAAAAATATAATTTAGAATTGATACCAATTATATAAATATCTGTTAGATAAATATCTACCTACTTGGTTTTAAATAGGTCAGATGAACATATTAAAATAATTTGGTCACATTTTATTTTAAGGTCCAACCCTCGCTATTAACAAACCATTAACTACATTTTTTTCCTCAGTAAACTCCTAATTTGCTGCTTATTAATAGTTAGTAAGGTAGTTGTTATAAGGTATTGGGTAGGATTAGGCATGCAGAATATGATCAAGCAGAATATGTGCTTTGTAAGTACTAATAAACTGCCAATATGTCACCAGTATTTTAAAGGGAAAAAAACAAGAGGTTAATTTTAAAACTGCACTCTTTATCACCTCAAAGCCTCAAACATAAAAGCAGTAGTCAATCTCAACAGAACATGAGCGTTAAGCACAACCGTGTGACACAAAATGAACTGTTTTCTGCAGATTTTTCTTTTTCTTTTCTTTTTTCCCAAACCCACAGCTTCCCAATCAAATGATATAATGCTTCATTAGTGTCCCAGAACTGTCGGCTTTTAGCCCTCTTCTGCATTTGTCATTATCTCAGCTCTATGAGAGACTGCAAATTGATCTATTCATCATAGCTGAAAAATACGAGGAAGAATCTAAAGAGAATGTAGTTCTCCTGAGCACCGCACTTCTATGGTGGGTCGAAGAAATGTCAAATGATACTCCTCCCTGCTTTCTTACTGTTATTTATCCATATTTCATTCACCCGAGCTGAATTACAGGAGCATAACATCAGTCTCTGTTCTAGTCGCACTCCCATCGGACTCATTGGACCACCACTGCATACATGCAGACCCACACTGACCCGCTGTATTCTTACCATAATTGTTACATGGTGCACATTAAAATCCCACCACTGTGAAGCATTGCAAACAGCATCATGTGGCATGTAGACTGTGTGGGTACTCTGATTTAGTTTGACGCATGCACCGCTATTGGAGGAAAAGATATATAACTTGCAAGTTCATGAGACTTCTCTGTAAAAGCAATGAAGAAAGGAATAAGAAATCTTTAGCTATTTCAGCTGCTGGTCTGTTGCTGTGGATAAAATTGGGATGAGATGAAGGAATAAATGACATGCAGTGCCAGAAATAATGTTTGTACACTGACAGACAGACGCAAGTCACAACTAATCTAAAAGCTCATCTCCAAATTGTTTGCAAGACTGCTGATATAATCAGATCGTACAGCAAACATTCTCATATGACTAAAAGAAATAAGTGAGAATGTCGGGCTGTCCTTAAGGCAGAAACTAGCTCACCTGAGACAAAAAGAAAGATGTACATTTGTACTTGATTTTTGTTTACTGCACACCGAACAACTGATTCTGATTGGCCAGTTGTGACATTCGCTGAATATTTGACCCTGCCAACCAATCATTTTCACTATGCTAGCTTCACATCAGTTCACATCAGTTTCACATCAAACTGTAGTCTATTTGATTTCACATATTAAAATAATTTCAACAAAAACATCTAGCGATTGACAGGGTTTTTTTTATTTGTTTGTACATATTAAAATCATTTCAACTTAATAAATGCCTTCAGGTTATACACATTCTGTATTCTGCGACAATGTGTCTTCAGTTTCTTCACATATTAAAATCATTTCAACAACAACAGCAACAAAAAAAACTAACAAATTAATAATAAGCCATATATTTTTATGCACACTTATTTGTACATATTAGAATCATTTTCAATATAAATTAAATATTTAAGCATATATTTACTAATTATTTATATGCATTTGTTTTTATATATTAAATCATAACTAAATAAAAAAACAGAAAAAGTTCCATGCATATATTTATGTACTTATTTATCCAAAATAAACCCCTTTAGGATGACAAACATCCTGATCACTCTGTATTCTGTAATAATCTGTTTTGTATTTCTTTTCACACACTGAAATCATTTTAACCAAAAAAATTCTAATTAATAGTTAAGCATATATGTATTTACTCATATGCATTTATTTGTACATATTAAAATAATTTTTGGTTTAAGCATCTTTTAATTATTTATTTGTAAAATAATTATTTATTTATTTGCACTCTTTTTATATATTAAATCTAATATATTAAATTATTAAAAAAATAAATAAAATTTTCAAGCATGTTTATGTACTTCTACACATCCTGATCACTCTGTATTCTGTAAAAATGAACAGTCGACTATATGTACATTATTCATGAAGTAAATAAGTACAATAACTTAAGATATTAGAGAGAGAAAAAAGGATATAGAGCAACAGACTGAGTGATAGAGAAATAAAGAAAAGTGTCGGTGTGCATGTATGCGTCTATGTAGAGAAACTCACACATGCCTCTGTGTCCACATACAGTATATAGTTCACAAAGCAGAAGGAAAACTATGACCCCTTGTGTGTAGAGCAGGTTTTTTAGAATTACACCACCTAAAAAGCCTCAGGAAACTTATTAAAACTCTCTGAGCTGAGTTTGAAAGATGTTACACTGTTTTAATCTGCAATAAAGATCATTCAACTGATCATTCTGAAGGAATGGTTGATAAACACAGTGACAGTTTTGTGCAGCTTTGGGGAGAAGTGTTGCAAGCCAGACTCAAACTATATAAAGTCAAATTATAATGTGCTGTGTTATTAATTCTCTGACTGTTCATTACCATGGTCATTATTATCGGCAAGCTTTGGCAAAGTCCTGAGCAAACAGGTAGATGAGTGCAGCATATGTTGAATTAATTGCCACTGACAACACAGCATAATCAGGAAAGCTACATCAATATAACTAACAGATGACTGCTCTCACTGAACCAGAGTTAGTGTGGCGAGGAGTTCTCCCAGGGTCACCGCAGGCCTGCCAGTCGAGTTTTCTTCCATTAAAATCAATTGTGAAGCTGGACAGTGTGGTGAACCTGTGCATTTGTTTTTCATCATGCATTTGAAGGCCTGTTGTCTTCTATTTGGAGATATAAGTTGAAACATCTGCTGGAGATCCAATTAAAACCTCAAGCATTTGAATGCTGGATCTGAAACATGAGATTTATTTATGTGTACATTTTGTTAGTCAGCACGAGGACAACAAATATCAATAAAACAATCCGAGTGATGCATAACAGTACAAAGGTTTTCACATTTTCATAAAATGAAAGCCAGTTTCAGCTGTTCTAATGATCTGCGATCTAACACCGCAAAAAGTGCTGTGCTATAAAACAGAGCTTGTCGTTAGTCAGTTTCTGTGGTCAAAATGCATGAAACTTTGGAAATGGTACTGACAATCATTTCAATTTTCTTCACATTGCAATATTCGGGTCTTTATTACAAACACAAAACTGTGTAGTCATGTAATCAAGTTCGCTTCAGGAAGTGGTGACTGATCTATGGCTGTGACGTGTATTGATTTGAAACAAGACATAGTGGGCACAATTATATCTACATTATTTCCTCATTATCTATAACAAGAAAACTAATTGCTTGATCAATACTCTAAATTAAACAAGCTTGAGTTTTGCAGTGTATGCTGTTCTTTTGCTCCTTCCATGTTGACTGATTGACTGAAACATTGCTTGTTGATAAGGAATTTTTAGCATGCAAAGAATTAACCTCTCAAATGTTTTATAGGAATTTAAGCAAAAGAAAATTAGGAAAGATCTCATGAGATATGTTGTTGTGTATAACAAATATGCAGAAACATTCTTAATGTACTTCAAGTAAAATATTGTAAAATGTAACAATTTAATGCAACTGATTCTGGTCGATTTCAATTGTTAACTACCTTATTTCTATTTATTCTGATCAACAAACTGTCCAAGCTGTTTTAGCTGAATCATATCTTAACTGTATCTAACACAAAAAAAATAAATAAATAAAAAAAATAAAATGATTCCCAATATTCACATCAGTGCTGAGCTTCACTTTAAATTAAAAGTAAATCGGTATCCCACAGAGTAATATCATGGGAAAATAAAACAAAACTAAATGAAATAAATAGAAATTAAATTAAAAATATGAAATAAAAAATAAAAATAAAATAAAAACAAAATAAAATAAAACAATTAAAATAAATTTAAAAATTAAATAGAAAATATAATATAATACAATAAAATAAAATAAAATGAATCACTTAATTTCCAACGGAATGACTGCGGCTGAAGTTGAGATGACTGCACAGCAGTGCTGATTATAGGCTGGTAGGTGGGGCGTTAGCTGACCTTTCCGATCATCTCAATTGTTGAAACTATCCTGCGGTTATCGCTGTTGTTGTTCATCATTAAATCGACAAATCTGCATAGACAAAGATAAAATATTTATTTGACCTTCTAACAAACCAAAATAAATGCCATTCCAATTTATTTTACAATCAAAACATTCTGAAATTTCCGAGATCAAAGCATAGTCCATAGTCCAGATCAAACTAAATGTTTGGGTGTGATGTATAGCCTGCATTTTATATTCAGCAAATGGTTTATTCAAATTTTCTGAGAAGCTACTGCCTCATCTTCTTCTGTTAAATGGTTTTAATTTCAGCAAGCACTAAAGTAAAAAGATTCATTTTCCGTTATCTGTTTTTAATTACTTTTCTTAATAAAAATTCATGGTTGGCCTCATTGTCACAAATAGGTGAGGACGATTTCACAGCGGTACAGATTATAGACTGGCAGGAGGGGGATTAGCTGACCTTTCTCATCACATCCAGACCTGCAACTATCCTGTGGTTTTGGAAATGCTGATGACATCATTGACGTGTGGCCAAATAAAATAATTGAATAAAATATTACAATTTATTTCAGTTTTAATTAGACTTAAAGCATGTCATTTTCAATATATAGAATAATACAATAAAAATGTTCAATAATTACCTGAATAAACCCAACTAACTCCATAATACATCAATTCAAATTTGATCCAAAGTGACAAGTTACCGTAATCTTAAATCATAGTTAATGTACAGAACTAGTAACTAATTCATTTAAACTAATTTAATAATCTACAATGGAACATTTTAAAGAATGGTGCTGATGATAAAGTAAAATATTAGCCAGTAAAAGTCAAATTCACACTGACATTCACACAAAGCCATTTCTTCAACTGTAGTATGTAATGCAACAAAGTTCTGAAGACCGCTACTAAATGTCCTGCACTTTCTGACAGAGCACACTTTCCCTAAAATCACACTTACAGTAGATCTTTTTTCATGTAGCGCTTTTTTTAAGTGAATATGTTACAATTCTGACTAGCCAGCAGGTATACAGATTTCCAATCTTTTTAGCAACATACAGCATTGCATTTTTGTTGTTAAACTTGCATCATCATTTCATCTCTCTTGGAATTCCTGCTATTGACTTCCAAATAGTCTCAGTATTGGTCTCACTAATAGTATTTAAACTGTTCACCAGACACCGCTGTT
>JAUZSZ010000134.1:16741350-16752480 GCA_034780575.1 Labeobarbus marequensis
GGCAGGTGTGTTTGATTAGGGTTGGAGCTAAACTCTGCAGGACACCGGCCCTCCAGGACCGAAATTGCCTATCCCTGATATACAGTATGGCTCGCTCGCTCCAGTCACGAAATACGCGTCGGGATATCGTGACAAACAATTAATTGTTGTAAACTGAGATTCGTGTCTTTAGAAGACGTATGTGTGCTGAATTCTACATAGATAATCCACAACAATGCCGTGATATGGGCACAGCCATTGATAGAGGCTGCAGCGGAAGTTCTTTTACGCTGCTATTTGAATCTTCCGCTTTTCGAACGCGGAAGTGTGATAAAGGCCTGTTGCTTGTCGCTGGGATCCTGTCGCGCTACATGTAATTAGGACAAATCATTCTATAGTAGATCATTCTTATAATGTTATCAGTGATTAAGAAAAAATTTGTGTGATGCCTCATATCTAATTTTTTTTTTTTGTTGTTTTAATGTAATTTATTCCTGTGATGGCAAAGCTGAATTTTCAGCAGTTATCAGTGTCACATGATCCTTCAGAAATCATTCTAATATGTTGATAGTTGCTGCTCAAGAAACATTTCTTCGTATTGTTAAAAATATTTTGTGAAAATAATTTCAGGATCTTTAATGAAGAGAAAAATACCAGTATTTTTTTTAAAAATACCAAATTTTATCCTTATGATTTTACTGTATTTTTTATCATTTAATGTGTCCTTACTGAATAAAATTAAATTTAAAAAATCAATGGACACCACATTTTTGATTGGTACGTCTTTGTAAGTTTGTGTAAGACAATTGCTAAATCTGCATAATTTATTGTAGATCATTAATGTGGGGGGGAAAAGTTCCTTTACAATACTCTTTGTTTAATAGGGGTCAAGAGAGTGCTGGAATTGTCACGAGTACTGGAACAAACCCACCGACATACACCACTCTGAAGGTAATGTAGGCTACTAGGAATAACACAGCATTTCGAAGCGTACAGCATCTTTCTCTCCCTTAAAACATGATTTGTTCCTGTCCCGTGGGCCAACACATTTCAACATACTGCAATGAATGCAAGATTAGACATGCCTGACATAATTGCCTCTCACAGGGCATGGGTTTAGTGAATACAGCTTTTAAAGCAGAGGATTTGCTGAAGCTGCGCAATGGCAACCTAGGCATCGGACACACTCGTTACTCCACGACGGGCATCTCAGAGCTGCAGAACTGCCAGCCTTTTGTGGTAGACACGCTGCATGGCAAGATTGCAGTGGCACACAATGGAGAACTGGTCAATGCCTCTGCACTGCGCAAAAAGGTGGGCTTGGATTCATAGGGATTACATGAGACTCCACATAGAGTTTCAGAAGAGAGGAGGTTTTTTCTATTTGATATAAAGTATTTGTGTGTTGTAGGTTATGCGCCATGGTGTTGGCCTCTCCACCAGCTCAGACAGTGAACTTATTACCCAGCTTCTTGCTTTGACTCCACCCATGGAGGAGCTTGATACTCCTGATTGGGTGGCTCGGTATGTTCTGCCTGTCCGTCCCCATCTGATTGGGTCACCACTTGTTAAACCCTGTCAGTATTAATGATTGCAAAATGAAGTCCACTTCTGCAGTCTTAATAATTATGTATTTTTATTTTTCTTAGCATAAAGAATCTGATGACAGAGACACCTACATCATACTCATTGCTCATTATGTATAAAGATGTAATTTATGCTGTGAGAGACCCCTATGGAAACAGGCCTCTATCTATTGGACGTCTAGTACCCATCTCCAAACTACACAGCTCAGGTGTGTGATTCAGCAGTGAGGGAAAGGGCTGCAGGGGGTGCATGTGGCCTGTCTGTGCTGTATTTAGGTTTAGGAAGGTGCTAAACTTTATTTTATTTTATTTTTTTTTCTGTAGGTGCTGGAGAAGCAGACACAGAAGGCTGGGTGGTCTCTTCTGAGTCCTGCAGCTTCCAGTCCATTGGAGCAAAGTATGCTCACATCATTCCAAAAGAAATGCTTTGATCACTTTTTTGACTATCTATACACTATTTTAAAGGAGATTCTATCCTTAAGCCTGCACACAGTAGCTGTTGCTTATTTTATTAGTAAGTTTGTTTGTGTATTTTGTTTATTTCTCTGTTGTCAGGTATTATCGTGAAGTACAGCCTGGAGAGATCGTCCAGATCTCTAAAAACGGAGTGAAGAGCCTAAGTGTTGTCCCACGGCCAGAGGGAGACCCTCCTGCCTTCTGCATATTTGAGTATGTTTACTTTGCCAGGCCAGACTCCATATTTGAAGGCAAGTGCATAATGTTTAAAATCATTGTGAAATCATTTTGAGTGAAAGGAAAGATTAAGATATAACCGTAATGTTTGAGTTAAACCAAATGATTGGGGTCAGCAAGACTATTGTGACAGATGTCGGTAGTATATGTAAATGAACCAAGTGTACACTTTCTCCATGTTTCCTGCGCTCAGATCTCCTGGTTTATTTTTCAGTAAATGTATGTCGTATGTTGCTTTTGTTCAAATTACAGATTATGCTTCCACATTTTTGTATCCCAGCTCACGGATAGTTGGATCAAACACGCTGCATTATTGGTGTTGACGTTTCTATACTCGTGGATCGATTCTGCAATTTTCCGAATCGATTCTCTTTGGAATCGATTCAGAGCTTAGTTTTTTAAACAGCTGATGACGCTCTTTCCTAGTTTTCTTGCCTAAGTTAATGAATGATCATTAAGTTCAAGTGGTGTTTGTGTAATGAACTGGAAGCAATCAGAGTTTAGCAGTTTCTAAAGCATGCAGTGCCATCTGCTGTTAAAAACTTAGCTCAGAATCAATTCAAGAGAGAATCCCGATGCATTCAGAAAATCACAGAATCAATCCACAAATCAATTTATCGTGACACCACTACTTTTTAGCAAAAGGGAACACAGCAGGCCTTTTGTTCTGGTTTCTCTAGTCCCTTATATATGAAAAACTAGACAGTAAAAACCCATCTGAATTAACTAAGACGGTTAACATTTCTAAGAATTATATTTCACTGTCAATTAAAGAATCTTAAAAAAAAACACACACACCCTGGTTTCCATTAAGCATCACGACCATTCTCAACATTGGTAACAATAAGTATTTCATGAGCAGTAAATCAGCATATTAGAATGGTTTCTGAAGGATCATGTGACACTGAAGTCTGGAGTAATGGCTGCTGAAAATTCAGCTTTGCCATCACAGAAATACATTTTATTTTAAAATAAAATTGTAAAAGTTATTAAAAACAGTAAAAACAGAATCTTACTGACCACAAAACTTTTTAACGGTAGTAAATATTAAAATCATGTCACATAGTAATAAGTGGGTATAAGTAAGTTGTTGTTTTGTTTTTTCTGTCTTTCAGGTCAGATGGTATATACAGTGAGGCAGCGCTGTGGACGGCAGTTGGCCATTGAGGCTCCCACTGATGCTGATGTAGTGAGCACTGTTCCAGAATCAGCCACACCTGCAGCATTAGGATACGCACAACAAGTGAGTAATAAGGATGCTGTACACAGCTGTCGTAATGCTTTATTGGTCCATGTTAGGCCATTACAAAGTTTTACATTCTGACTTTTTCTCAGTCTGGCCTTCCGTATGTAGAGGTGCTGTGTAAGAACCGTTACGTGGGCAGAACATTCATTCAGCCAAACACTCGCCTACGTCAGCTTGGAGTTGCCAAGAAGTTTGGGGCATTGACTGATAACTTTGCTGGCAAACGAGTGGTACTTATCGATGATTCCATTGTGAGGGGCAACACCATCTCCCCTATTATTAAACTGCTGAAGGAAGCAGGTGCAACAGAGGTAAGATATGTTTGAATTAGTACTGTATGTTTGCTACTTTGATCTGTACTGACAGTATCTGTCACATGACACATCACAGGTCCACATTAGAGTTGCATCACCTCCAATCCGGTTCCCATGCTACATGGGCATCAACATTCCTACCAAAGAGGAGCTGATTGCTAATAAACCAGAGTTTGAGGATATAGCAGGTTATATTGGTAAGTTAGGAGCAGAGATTTGCTTAATCGCTAAGGTTTTGTAATGAATACACAAATTATGGAAAGTATAAAAACACTTCCCATCTGAAAACAGAAAAATGTAATTGATAATTATTTTCTTTGCTTTGAACAGGTGCTACAAGTGTCCGTTATCTGTCAGTTGAAGGCCTGGTATCTGCTGTTCAAGGTGGGATAGTGTCACATGGGAAAGATGAGAGGATCAGCACTAAGACTACTAGATTTGGTCATTGCACAGCCTGTCTCACAGGAAAATACCCAGTGGAGCTGGAGTGGTGAATTTCAGCCCACATAAATGTCTTCATTTGTGTATAGAATAGTTTTTTTGTTTGTCTTTTGATATCATTTGTTAACATGACTAAAACCAGAATTAAAACTGTGCTGCTGCTTTAACATTTGTCACAGTTGTAAATGTCATAAGGCAGGCCATATACTGTTAGAATTCAAATAAAACATTCCAAGCATTTTTCAGTTCTCAAACATTCCTTTAAGAGTTGGATTAAAATCATTCCTGTTGCTGTCAGAGTTCAAACCGCTAGTTTGGTTAAGATTCTTGTCTAGTAAAAACACTATCTTGTAAATATCAAAACTATTTCTTTAGATCTGTTTCAGTATCCATGTAAGCTTCTGAAATTTTTTCTTACTTTTGATCAAGTTTTGAATCTATGTGAGCTTTAGCAGCCGTGCTTCTTGAAGAAACAGATTGTCTTGCTTTTCTGTTAGTCCTGAAGAATGCACAAAATGAAACTCTGTATGTGAAATGCACGTTTATTAAAAATTGTTGAAACAAAAAATGTGAATTATTTACAGACAAACATACCATTCATCAATGCACATGTAATTGGACACTTATTTAAAAACAACACTGGGTTCTATTAAAATTGTTAATATTAAAACAAGGGTATATCAAAGTGATGTAAATATATTTACACAAAAACAATGTAACAAACAGCTCCATTTACAAGTACATATATATTTCAAACAAGAAAACAGGACTACTGAATTTTAAGCAACATGTCTACACATTGATGTCACCCCATGCTTTTTCACTAGGGAGAACTTTATATATTCAGATATTGTTTTTCCCACAAGTGTTAACAGGCAGACTGTGGGATGCCTACAGGAAAGCTCATCATTGCAGAAGACTGTACTGCAGTTGCCTCCTGGAGAGACAAAAAAACAGATTCTTAACCAGTGTTAAAGACGAATATCTGATCATTCTCAAAGAACAAAAAAAAGAACAAAAGCACAAAAACTTCATATTTCAGAAAATTTCAGGAATGCACAACATATTGGTTACTGGCCAGTATTGGAGCAACAATTAAAGCAACAATTAAACAATTAAACAATTAAACAACAATTAAAGCAACAATTTAATAATGCTGTTAGATGAAATATTTAGCAAATCCTAAAAATTTTTTTTTTATTGTACATAATGTTGTAATGCCCAAATTCACAACTTATAGCATTAGTTTTATATTTTACTTATGCAAAATAGTGTAAATAACATCATAATACCAACTATATTTGACAATTTTAGTACTGGTACATCCCTAGAAAAAGACATGGACTGGTTAAAATGAAAGCTGTAAGAAATTCACTTAAAGTAGTTCCTGCTGAAATTACCTAGGAGAGAGTGGGGAGATACCCTGATTAAATGGTCTCATGGGTGACACAGCTGTTGAAATAAAATAAAGATTGAGTTAACATTTTGTAATATCTATAAGCAAGAAACAGAGGACATGATAACACAGAGCAAGTATTTTTGAGAAATTAAAATGTGACTACAAACCTTCCACTGGTTGGACACCGCTTGGGGCATCTCTCTGAAAAGCAAGTGGAGAAACCAATGTTTAACTGCATAAATAAATCTTGTTATTGTTAAACTATTAAATCCTTTTTGTTAACTGAAATACTGTTGAAATAAAATAAATACTAGATCAAAAACTTAAACGGAAAGCAGAAATGTCTTGGCAAGTAACTGAAAGAAATACAAAATTGGCTAAAATATATATGCTCTTACCCAAGACAAAGCATGTGGGTTCATTTGCATGCTTAATTTAGCCTCCCTGATTCTTCTGAGATTTCCGGTGCCCCTGAGGAACCGTGGACTGGGGCACTGCAGCAAGACGGCTCTATCCCAGGTGTGTTTGTCTTCAGTAGGTTCTGACATGCCAGGGGTCATATAACGGTCTCTCAGTTGAAGATGTTTAAGTGGAGAATGACTCTCTCGGAAGCGTTTGAATCGGAGTGACTCTTCCACTTCTGGCTGACGGCGGCGTTTCTTTAGCTTGGCCCTCAGGGGTGTCAGAGCGAGAGCAGACATGCTGGAGGAGGAAAAGCTGGGGCTTCGGGACATCTCCTTCATGTGTCTCTCACACAGGTGACAGTGGGAGGAAGGACATGGCGATGATGTGCCACGACAGATGAAGTGGTGGTACAGCTTTCTGAACTCGGCGTCAATCTGAGGTTCGCTGAATGAGTAAGTGGACTGGAGGCCAGAAAGAGAGCGTTGGCGATGGGATGGAGTAAAATGGGATGGTTTCTCCACCTTGGATAAACTTCGGTCAGGGTGGTCATAAACAGACCGCCGGGGTGATGACAACTGCAGCTGTTTAGCACCATAAGGAGATCTGAGGACCTCAGAATGGGATAGATGGTGAACAGGAGACCTTCGCTTTGGACTTGCTGTTGAATTTAACTGCCTTTCCATGTTCAGTACGCTAGGTCTGAAGCTACTTTTCCCACTAGGAGATAAAACACCAATGAGACTGCGCTGTGGAGAGGGGACATGAGAGTGGAGGCGGTCCCTGAAACAGTCTTTGTCCAATTGGGAAAGTCTGGAGGTGACTGATATTCCTCTCTGGTCAATTAGAGACAGATCTGCTTTGCTTTGTCGTGGAGAAGTAAGGACCGATGATGCTGGAACAGCATGAGATGATGGTCCAGCATCATAGGTTTGGTTCAGATCTGGAGATTGGTCACTAAATGTGGGGGAACCTGAATGTGGAGGTGTGGACAAGTCAATCACACAAGCAGGTTTACTGGTTAAATGCAAATCAGTCCATGGACACTCATCCGTCACACCGCACACATTCGCGTTGTTCCTCCTGGGAGAGTAAAAACAGGCACTGGCCTCATAGGATGAATTTTTGAGTGGCGAAGACCTTGGTTTGTTCTTCAGTAAATGTTGATGTTTGTCGCTACTCTTGAAACAGTTGCTAATGTTTCTCCGAACTGGACTTTGACTGGTAAATGAGATCTCTGTTGTTTTATTCAGAGTGCAGTTGTATCTGTTCTTAAAGGATGTGTTGCAATGCGTCGGGCCGGCTTGCCTGTGTCTGCGGTGGTACTTCTGCACCACGGCCCTTGCCGTATCAGTCACGTGCTGTCGTCGGTACGCTTCGCCGATCTGGTTGAGCATGCTGGGATAGACATCCAGGAGGGTACTGCCATGGCTGCTCAGTGTTTTCTCCAGTTCTTCATCCTCTTCCTCGGGCTGAGACAGCTCACCCCACAGAGAATCAGGAGATGTGTTCAGATTCATAGAGAGATGGAATGATTCACCTCCGTGCCCTGTAAGATTATCATTGAGACATGGTTTTGATGTCAGCTCTAAACATAATTGTGTATTTCTTCAATAAATGAACATAAGAGAATACATTGTGTAGTTCATATATATTTTGCTGTAAATAACACAGAAATACTAACGGAAATATTTATTTTGTGATAAAGGGCAGGGTTACTTGTTTGTTTTACATTTATATAAGTATTATATACTCATCGCTTACATAGATTTTTGCTGTTTTCTTTTAGACCTGAGCCATTAAGATCATCCTCAGTGACCCCTGACACATCCATCTGAAACTGGTAGGAATAACAAAAGTTTAAAAAGTACTTTTTATCTGCTTTTTTGCTATCTGTATTTTCTTTTTACTACCTGATCATTCTCCTGGTCCTCAAACTCTATAAAATACAAGGCGGCAAAAAGATTAAACATGAGGATATATGGTATAATACTCAAAACAATGAATATAAATGACCCCAAATCACCCCCCCCCCCCTTACCTCTCATTGAATAGTCTGCTTTAACTCGAGTCTGTATAGAAGAAAAGAAATGTAATATCACAACAGAACCATTGAGCAAACTTACACACATATTGGGTAAGAAAAATACACCCATATTTAAGGTCAAAGCTAATGTAAACTTGTGTATTACCACCAGTTCATACTATCATAATTATGTACTACTGAAGAGCACTAATATCTTATTTACAGGAGAAATTTATTATGTCTATGATTATTAAATAAACAAAATCTAAATATTTCAGAAAATATTCAACTAGATATGTGTTTTCTAGGTTATATTTACAACAATGTCTCTTACCTTTAATGCTTCCAACTCACGTTCTCCCTCTGCACTGTAAATGGGCACAGGACCTGTATTCACATAATACACAAACTCAGAAACAAATCTGAATGTTTAGGTAAAAACAACACAATTTTGTGTGTGTGCATTTATTTATTTTAACCCTAACCCACTCAGCGAGTAGAAATGCTTAGATATCAGTTTTTAATTTCGATATTTTGGCTTACCTCTACCAGTCCTGCAAGTCATTGTTTTTAGACAGACGTCTATCCCAGGATCATTTAGACTAGAGTACTATAAAGGACGTAATAAACATGCTCTGTTAAAGCTACACGTTACTACATGGATTCGCTACATTTTTTTAGAAACACAACATTCGGTAAGACATGCGCCAACACATGTAACTTTACTTCATCTTAAACGTTCGTACGTTTGCTGTAACACTACGTACCTTCTGAAAAATAGCTTCCATCGTCTTTCTGAACACATCGTCATTTCTCTTGAATTGATCTGCATATAAAAGTTTTGTAGACATGTTGCGTTGCAAACTAATTTATTTGACCAACATAAATTGAGATTTTCCACTTATCCAGCGGCTCGCCTGGACATTCAAATTTTTCCGCGAGTAAAAAAAATCGAGTTGTGATTGGATGTTCTTTCAAGCAACACGAAAACGTCATCTTAAAGCGCGACTTTGTCAAGACTGACCGAGTCATTTCCACGAACCGGTTCTTTTGAACAGTTCATTTCAAAAAGCAGGCACAAAAGAGATTCTTTGTCATTGCGTAATTGAGTCTCCACGTGGTTCTCTGCAATTTTATAGACACAAATGACTGGTTTTTTTTTCGGTTTTTCGATTACGTTTTATTAAAAAGGTTGTTTATTGTAGTATTATATGCCCCTAGATACTTGTTGCAGCCATGATTCAGCACATGAAGTAATTTAGGACATAAATATACATTGCCTTTACATCAAACAATACAAAAATATACATCTGTTGTCTAAAAATGGGTGTTTACATTAATGAAATGGTGAGTCGTTAATTCTAGAACCGCTGGGACCGAACAAATGAGGCGACGCAATCTGATTCGTGAACGAGTCCTTCAACCTTGAACCTTTTGAACCGGTTCAAAAAACCATTCGACTCAAATTCGTTCATGTATTGGTTATGGCTAGTTTGCAAAACAGGCGCTCCTAAACTGATGGGAATAAATGGAAAATGTACGTGGCAATTTCTCCAATTATGATTTAATATAATTTTCGTTTAGATATGACAGCAAAATTGCTTCATGAATTGGTGCACGAGGCGGCGCGTGCTCATGGTAATAAAACAGCTGTCGTGTTCGACAGCAGCATTGCAGCGCGCGTCTGTTTGACATATGATGAAGTTATTTCCCTCGCAAATGAATTAACTGGACACTTGCGGATCTCTGTCCAGAAATATGATGGTACCATAGGGTTATTCTGTCATGCAGATGTCCTCCTTCCTGCCTGGATTATTGGGTACGATTCATTGTAGTTATGCAGTTTGTGTTGCATGACTACCGGGTTATTCTAGTAGCTAATTATTACACTAAACAAATATTTTGTAATTTAGTGCATATAATTTAAATGTTTTCGTCTCTGAACAGTATTCTGCAGTTTCCTGCTGCATATGTACCTCTTGATCCTGCATCACCACCTTTGTGCAACCTGAGAATGATAAACAAGTGCAGACTGAACTTCTGCTTGATACAAAACGAACTGCTTAATGTGGGTATATATTATATTATATTGTATTATATTATTAGTCATTGTATATTATTATTAATATTATTGTTTCATAATCAACAGCAATTCCAGAGTGCATTTTTCAACCTGCTATCCCTGGAAATATGTGTAGCATTGTCTTCACATAGGCTCACTTTAATAAAAATACAAAGTGAGCTGGACGCAAGAGCTCAGCCTTCCAGCTCTGCTATGACCAAAGACATCCAACAGAGGGAGCTTTTGGCTTATGTTTTGCATACATCCGGAACAACAGGGCTTCCAAAAATAGTGAAGGTCCCACACAGGTGTATTGTGCCTAATATTATTCATATACGGTATGAACACATTAAACTTTTAGTTAAAATGTGCATTCATTATGTAGTTAATTTTTACCTTAATGTATGTCAGTGTGATCTTAATGTGTTTACTTGTTTACCTGACAGCTATAGCAAGAATATTACCTTGAAATTTTACTTTGGAGGGTATAGTTCATAAAAATCAATCAGTTTTTTTTAAATACTTTCTCAACAGATCTGTCTTTAAGATGACTGCAGAAGATGTTGTATTTCTGTCCTCTCCATTAACCTTTGACCCCTCTGTGGTGGAGGTGTTTTTGGCCCTGTCCTCAGGAGCATGTCTCCTAATTGTCCCCTCTGCTGTTAAAAAGATGCCACGTAGACTTGCAAATGTGCTGTTTAAACGGAACAAAACAACAGTCTTACAGGCAAGTGACTTTATTCCTTACTGAACTATCAGTCATGGGACTCTGTTTGTAACAAACTTTAATTAGAGATTTTAATAATCAAATCACTTCATCTGTCCATTGAACATTCTTATGAATGTGCACACGCTGTGAAGAGGAGATGATGGTGCTGTAATCAACATTGGTAGTGGGTGTAGTGAGCTGAAATGTCTGCATTATGCAGATTACAGAGATAATGAGTGTGTTCTTTGGCATTTGTTAATTTATCTACATGCA
>JAUZSZ010000134.1:16845502-16855517 GCA_034780575.1 Labeobarbus marequensis
GCAAGTTAATATTATGGAAAACACACCCACTCTCACTCCCACATAGAACTGGGTAAAAATACAGATTTTCCAAAAAAATAAAATTTGGCCAATTCAAATTTGGCATTTGTTTGCTTTGTCTTTTTTTTTTAGTAGCTGTGTTAAAACATTTTACAAATCATATTTTACATTTGTGTTGCAAACATCTGTTCACAATCTGTATTGAATGTGATGCAATAGGTACCGCAAAATAATGGCAAAAACTTATCTTTCTCTTGAGCAGTCCTTGTGGGCTGAATGCAAAAACATCTCATTCGTGGAAAAAATGAGTCTTTTAAACAGGCTCTTTTCAGTATATCAGTGAACAGCGCAGTCTGATCATGAACAAATGACTCTTATGAACTGGTTCTTTTTTTAATAAATTGAAAACATACAGAACGGACACTGCTGTATGATTCATGAACAAACGACTCATATGAACCAGTTCTTCAGTGAATCAACGGCATAACGCGTGAGCAGTGAGGTCTGATTTACAAACAAATAACTATGAGCTGTTTCTTTTCTTTTTACAGTATGATTCTGAAAGAGGTGTTAACCGAATAGTTAAAAAAATACAAGTTACTCAGTGAATCAGACTAAAACACTGTCCCGTATACCAGCATTAGCAGGAGGAGAATATCTTTCCATATAGAGAAAATCTGTATAAACCCCCAGTTCTACTTCCACACAAAAGGTCGCTGTTATATTACAGTGACGTCAAGCTCAAACAGTAATTAGTTGGGCAAAAATCACCAAGCCTCACAAATCCATGAACACTGCCACAAAACCGACAGTAGTGCTATTCTCACAGTCAAGCAGTTCCTTCTCAATGCATCTAAGAAGCATCCACATCATAAAAGCAAACACTGCAGGAACTGCATGCTGACCAGGCCATTTCTTCTGATGAGCACCTCATAATTCCATCGGAGAGTGAGCAAAACAAGGCAATGAAGACCCCTTTACATCCTCAGGGGACAAAATCAACAGCTACTAACACGAGAATGATGTTGGCTGGGAGGTTTATGGGGCGATCATCTTATAAACCCTAAGATGAGAATGTCTGGATTACATCACCATGAACATGCTTAAACGGAATGTTTCCATGAAGAGAGAGAAGCATTGATGAGACAGTTAGGTCTAAAGAAGTGGAGTTGCGTGACTGTTAGAGTGTGCAGGTCAAACAGGGTGCTGGAGTGGGTGTACTCACAGGGAGTGACAGACAGGACGACCTATAGAACTGAGGGATGGTCATTTTGAAGTGACTGAAGTGGTTGAACTGACAGAGGAACAGAGAGCACATTGAAGTAAAGTGATATAGAGAGACACGACTGGTGGCCAAACAGGAACAGAGGAGAAAGAATCAATCAGACAGAGGCAGATAAAAGACTCATAGGAAAAGGAAAGAAAGCCTAACACTCCTCATATATGTAATATGTACGTGTTTTTTACCTGGAACATGTGTAATAATGTTACCTGGTGCACAAATACGTTGTTGAGGTGGTTGGTGAGACGTCGGGCAAAAGTGTCTCTGAGCTCAGAAAACAGATGCTGCTGCTGCTTGACTGCCATCAGCTTATCATGGCCTGTTACAGAACATCACACCAACATGATTAATGCTGCTCATGGACAACTCTAAGTGCTGTTTTCACACAGTGGGTGAAGTTTGAGAGCAGCACCTGGTTTGAGAGCTACGTTCATGCACTGTGACAGAGCCTCAGAAGCGTTGATGCAGGCCTCGATACCCTTAGGAGACGACAAATCTCCTTCCTGCAAAGCCTTGATGTGACCTTTTGATAGATCCATGTAGTTCTATCATGGAAAAAATACAAAAATATTAAGAGAGATAATTATCAGAATTCTAATCATACCAGTAGTCTTTTATTAGAGATTTGTTTTAGTATCAAACAAAAGCAGTAAAGAAGCACACTCAAAACATCTAGAACTCTGTTCACCCTAGCCGAAAAGTTAATAAACTAAAATACAGAAGTTCAGATAATATATATATATGCCACCATTAAGCAAAATAAAATCAAT
Source organism: Labeobarbus marequensis (assembly GCA_034780575.1). NCBI lineage: Eukaryota > Metazoa > Chordata > Actinopteri > Cypriniformes > Cyprinidae > Labeobarbus > Labeobarbus marequensis. The sequence goes on from JAUZSZ010000134.1 coordinate 16,847,555, forward strand.
TATATTTAATATTTAATTTACTACAGTGTTTCCTAAACTGAGGTCTGTGGAGGAATTGCAGGGGCTTTATGAAAAGCTAATAATTAATTAAATTTAAAAAATGTAAAATAATAATTTTAGAATAAAAACAAATAAAACACATATTTTATATTTGCCTGCACATCATGTGACCGTTAACCATCATCAGAGAACACTGAACATGCAAATGTGTTGTGTAACTTAAAATCTCAGTGGTATTTTCAGTAAACATTTGAGGTCAAAGATTTTTTTCTGACAAACATTTTTCGGAATCCTTTATTTTATACAGTTTATACAAGAGGAAGTGTTATAAGGAATTTGTATGTATGCATAATACATGATTAAATAGTCTAGACATATTAGACTTATTAGACTTGCTAGTTGCAAGTCTGGGTCCACCTGAAATAAAGGTGGCAAGAGTCCAACACAGGCAACAGTGCTGCTATGACAAAAACTGCTATCCCAGTATATATTTATCTTTTTAAAGGGGCAGTTACTGATGAGTCATCCACCAACCAGCTACCTGTTTAATAAGATCGACTAGTTTACCTAGAATTCTTTTGTTAATGCTGCGTTCAACTCAACAAAGGAAAGTTTTCTGGGATCTATCTCTACTGTGTCCCAACATACCACGAGGAACTGGATCTCATCCAGTAGTTTGCCATTGTTGGTGTTGCTGATCTGGATGAGACGGTTGCTCTGGGAGATCTGGTCCATCTGTTCTTTCACGCTCTGCAGCATCTCCTCATAACTGAGCAACTTCCCCTCGATGTTGTCCACCTCTGCCAGAGCCTGATCCAGCAGCTGCATCAGGATGTTCACCTGCTTCTCAGAGGCCATGATGGACTGGATGTTAGCCTGAGCAGAGAAGAACAGAGATTACTATTCACAATAACAAAAAAAGCCCTGTTTTATTTTTGATAAGATCATCAAACAATAATCAGACTACTTGATATTATCCGCTATTCTCTAATCAAACAAACTTCAATGCATATTTACCTTGACCATTAGATAATTATTGCACTTAGTTCAATATAGATAAAGTTACTTATAAACTCCTTATGACAAGTGCAATCTTTACTTTACACTACTTCTTGGGCTAGAAAACCGGTGTTTTACTTCAGGAAACAATTAAACATACCCCATCTAGGACCTGTAGCTCACGGGACAGTTTCTCAGCAAAGGCCTCTGCGTTGGAAATGGCGTACTCGCAGACCTCCATCATGCTCTCAATGTCCTGCTCCTCACGGGCGTTCAGCTCCTGGTAATCATCCAGAGCATCCTCATCTCCCCCTGCAACACTCTGACTCTCTCCACTTGGGACTGACTCTGAGAAGAAGGAAAGATACATGAAAATAGTGCTCTTATTAACCTCAAATGTTTATTACTGTATATGCTACCATTCAAAAGTCAGGTGTCAAGATCCTTTTTTTTAAAAGAAACTATATGTTATATGACAGTAAAGACATTTATAATCTAAATAAATGCTGTTCGTTTGAATTTTGAAAATGTAGCTTTGCCATTCCATGCACAAATTACATGTTTAAATATATTATAATAGAAAAATGGTCAGATTATAATAGAATGCCATTACATTATAACAGAAAGATTGTAAAAAAAATTCACAATATTACTATTTTTTACTGTATTTTTGATTAAATAAATGCAGCCTTGTTGAGCATAAGAGACTTCTTTCATAAAACATATCCAAACTTTTGAATGGTAGTGTATGTGTGCATATGAGTATATGAACTAAACTACTCCTTAAATGCAAAGTAAGTACCACATGTACACAAAAACTATGTGATTAAGCAAATGAATTAATGTGAAGAAAGCAAGACAACTAATGAAGGGGAAACAACAGCAGGAGGTGGAAACTGGAGTAGGGAAATGGAGGAGGACAAAAGATGGAAGAAAAAACAGCGTACAAACCTTCAGCTTTAGGAAGCTCTGGCCAGTGAGAGATTTAGAGAGAACAGCAGAGATCAAGTTAAAGCATTAAGGGACACTCAAAAAGACACATTGCAGAATCCCAAAGAGCTCAGAAAAAGACAGAGAGAGCACTAGCCACAGGAAAACAGAAACTAGTTTGAGTTCCTACCACTGCAAATGTAATAGTTCTACATTCAAGCTTTAAGACTTTTTTTCTTACATATTAGAATTACATATTAGGAACACGCTGCTAGTTTAACAACATGCTATTACATTTCCACAACACCAGGAGCAGTAGTGAGCCACACCTTCCAGCAGCTGTGGACTGACGTTTACAAACTCCACTTTCTTCCGAAGGTAGCGCTGGTTCAGCTTCCAGATACACGAGATGAACGAATTCTTCTCTGCAGTGCTGCTCGCCACCCACCGATAAACCTTCTCAAAATGGAGGTCAAACTCTGGATTCTCCTGAAGGATTGAGAAGTACAAGATTTGCTCAGGACGATATCGAGTCGATAATTATTTTCATGTTACCCTCAATATCCATAATTAAATATGTCTGAATAATTTAAACACAAAACAGTAAATTTAATCACTTTAAGTGCTGTAAGTGAATTTAGGTATAACAACATTATTATGTACAGTATGATTTTTTATTTTTTACATTTAACAGTGTTATTAAATTATTCGTGTTTTTAAAGATTAATTTTAAGTTAGCCTTCATTGACGGCAAAGGTAATCTAACATTCCAATTAAATCCAACTTGTGTTATTATTGGAAACTAAACTAAAATAAAAATGTCTTTGTTAAATAAATAAAGTATAAATACTAGATGAAAAACTTAAACTTAAAAACATGAAAATTAGAAAGTTTAAGTTTAAATTGTAGTACTAAGATTACTAAATGAAAACTTAAGTTTTATAAATTAAATCTAAATAGAAATACAAAAAATAAAAGTTACAAAAGTACATAAACTTGCAAAAACTTAATTAAGATTAAAATAAAAAATGAAAATATATATAGGACAAAAGAACATATTAATGAATATTAATAAATATTAATATTAATAATCCAATAAGCACTCTGCTACAGATATATTATGTATCCATAATATTTAGTAATTGATGTTTTATTCCTGAGCTTTATTTCATGTCTTAATTGATATAACGTTTCACATATGACCTCTGACCTTATTGGCATCTTTGGCATCAAACTCTGTCAGGTCCCGTAGTTCCCATGCCATCTGTCTTTTATAGAAATCTCCTTTATCTGATTTCTTGACTTTCACCACCTTAACCTGCACTGGGCGCTCTGTAGTCACTAAAGACAATAAACAGAATTGACAGAGGTAAAATAAACAATAAAATATTGTTTACAGGTATTCTCTGACATTTATCTGTCTCTGCTATACCTGTAGCACACAGGAAACAGTTCTTCTTCTTTTTCCCTGCCTTGCAGACATTGACGATGCTCAGCAGACGTTCATCATTGGGGGTGAAAATATCCCTCTGAAGGGCGTGCTTAATGGCAGTCATCTTTATTCCTGAAAATAAAAACACAATAGGCTAATTTCTGAAATAAATAAACTGAAAGGGCCTTCAGTTCTGCTGGTTCATGCTGCACTAGTCATTCTAGTCATTGCACAAGTGTATTCTTTTGTATGCAACATATTTTAAAAAAAATGTCAATAGATTATAGCAGTTACTTTATATGTCATCTGTCAGTATACAACAATAACCAAGTGCACAATATACAATAAGACATTACAAACTTGGCTGAAACATTACATGCATTACATGCAGGCAAACAAAGATGTTTACTAAAATTAAGAGATCAAATTCATTTGTCCTTCATTCACAGAAATGTACTAGAAACTATCATGGTGATTCCATGTAAATACCACAGTATATGAATATGATAATTATTCATCAGTATGATACACATTAGAATATGACTTGAATACCGTCAGTTGCACAGTACAGAAACAAAAATACTTTTCTTTAAGGTAGAGTTCGTGATTTTCGTGACGATTCTTTAAATCTCAGATTATATAACTATGTTTTGCATATATATGAAGATGCCTTTATTGTTATAAAAACAGATGTTTTATGAAAAGGTCAACTGACACAGTAAATAGCCCAGTGGCCTTTTTAGGAAGCTAATAAACTGCGATCACTAACTTACGGATAAACTTACGTTTATCCAACGGAGCGACGAAAATGCAATTTCTAACGCTTTGAATTGTATTTGTTAAAAACAAAATCTTTTTTTCCTGAATATCACATCAGGTACCCAGCCTTGAGAGCAGTGTGAACATGAAAACTGTAATGAGGGAAGAAAACGTTAACTTCCTGCTTCCGGTTAGAGTTTCTACAATAAAAGTCCATTAATTCTATGTTGTGGTTTGTCAATAGCACAAGCCATGATTTTTTTTTTTTGACACTGATTTTAGTTCAGTAGATCTTGTGTCCATATAAAGATGATGTGAACAAATGATAAATAATATATCATAGCTCTAAGCTTATATCATCTGTACAATTTATCAGCTCCATTCTTATCTTAAGATAAACCCTCTTAAAAATGCAAATTGGAAAAAGGGAGCTGATTTGTGTGTGGATGGTAATAGTAGAGAGGAAATCAAAGAACAAAAAACATTTTCTACTTTTCAATACAATAAATCTAAGGTTTGCTTTGGGGTCTATCATTTGTTCACTCAGTGGAAGTGTAATTGGCTTTCACAATAAACTGATTACAGAAAATATAGGCCTATAAATTGTCTTATCAGTCCTCTGATAATGCTTATAAAAACAAGATCACCTTTTGCTGATTTCATTCTGCTTAACAGCATCTCAAGATGAAGTCAGAACTTTTGCTGGTGTTGGCCTTGTCTCTCTGTGTGAGCAGTAAACCCCTGTCCAAAACAAGGACATATAATAAATTGCTGCTGATCTCTTTTGATGGTTTCAGATGGGATTATGACCAAGATGCGGACACACCAAATCTGGATGAATTAGTTAAAGTGGGAGTGAAGGCAAAATATATCAATCCCCCAGCGATCACCATGACATCTCCATCACACTTTACAACTATTACTGGTAAGGCTCAGCTTTCTGCTTATTTATATCTGACTGACTTGTGTGTAGAATACACACTTACAGAAGTGATGGAACAGAACAGAAGGTCTAACACGTTCAAAAGCCTAATTCATCCAAATATTGACTTGGTAGCTATAATTTTGTAATGCATACTGAATATTATGAGATTTAAATCAGTGGTAAATTTAAACCTCACATATCATTCGGTATCACATGAGACAATTTTTAATGCACAACATTTAATGCACTTAATACATTTTAAATTAGAACTATAAATGTCAATAAAGTATATATATATATATATATATATATATATATATAGTATATTAAATAATACTAATTGTATACATTTGATCAAATTTAATGTTATTTAATATAATTTTGCAGAAATTGCATAAAATCATGCATCTGTTTCATCATAGTTTACTCTGTGTTAATGTACATATTCTTGTCCAGTCTGCATTATTATGATGTTCAAAGTCTTAAGCTGTCTTCTGAGAGCTGCTGAGCACACACTACTAGGCCAATTACCTCAGCCTCATTAAATGACACTGTACAAAGTTAGCATGAGCTCCAACTTCAAGGTTATTTACGTAATCAATGATCCTTGTTCATAAACCTTGCTCAATGGCCAGTTTACAGTTCTTGACATTGTTTATTGAGTTATCCTTAAGAGTATCTGTTAGATTATATCATGCTCTCTGGCAGATGTTTCTGTGAGGTTGCCTCTCTGCAATCCCTCCTCCCTTCTCACTCCTTTTCTATATCTTACTCCCTCCTCCCATCTGTGCTCTCTCTCTCTCTTTGTTTGACTGTATCTCTCTTATCCTCTCATATATACATCTTATAGGGAGTTCAAATGTTCAACTGAGGATGAGGTCCTTCTAGCTCGGAGGTGACTGGGTTTAGTCTGTACTATCGACACTTGGCATATAGATGTAGTTCTCTGCGTCCAAGTGTATCCCTAATATGTCCAGGACTTCCTGGCAAGAAATCCATTTTATATTACGTATATTTCTTGGCTTGTCTACCACACATATGTGGTGTTTAATTCTCATTGGATATACCACTGCACCACCCCTAGCAATGAAACTATATAATGTATGGATGTAATAATAAACTTTGAAGAAGTTTGTGAACAGACAATTGGCTTCATGTTCATAACTCTTTCTATGGGCCCATGTCTTCATGAACGATAAGGAAGTGAGAGTGTTTAGGTGGCGACGAGAGATAAAGGGGTTCATTAATTAACAATGAGTCTACAAGTTAACCAAGCTCATTATGAAACGAATCTTGGTGTGATGATTCTCTGAGTTGAAGGACCGCTTGGGCTGTTTCAACTCAATTCAATTCATTCCAGATCCTGCCAAGCAGCCATGAGCACAGACAGATTTTGAACCAGTTCAACCGATTCATTAAAAAAAATGCAAGAGAACAATTTGCTTACAAAATCTATCAACCCTACAGTAATCCTCACACTATTTTTAAGGAGTGTGAAACAATCATGAGGTTATTTTGTTGACATACTATAGGCCCCATTAAGCAACCCCAATTACTCTGGGGTAAGTTTACACCTTACCGCCTAATTTGTGCCCTAAAAGGTACAAGTCAAGTTTCAGTAATTGGCTTCACTCACTAATGAGGGAGACGTCTGGAATTAATCTTCTTTCCTTGGGGCACATCACACTTTGTTTTGCAAAGACATTTGTGTGAAAAGTGTCTCAGAGACACAACATCCCCATCGTTAACAGACAGTAGTGTTGTTTAGATATTAATTTATTTGAGAGGTGAACTTCTTGTTGGGGGAAACACTGCGAATTGATGGTTTGAAGCTGTCTCAAGCAATCAGCTTTGTTCTGTAGAGATGAATGAGTAAAGTAATCCAAACATTTCTCAGTGAATAAGGCTTTTTTTTTAATATAATCTGTAAACACTCACAAAACTGACAGGTTGTTATTAGTACAACCAAAATAAGTCTTAGCAACACTTCTGTTTACTTATGCAGAGACTGCTTTGAGTTTTTCAGGAGTCTATCTTCAAAGACTTCTTGTTTATTGTTTTGTCTGACTTACCCGCTTCTCTGGAAATCTGCATGAAGGCCTCAACTCCTTTCTCACCGTAGCTTCCCTCCGAGGCCACCGTAGACACATAGTTCCACCCCATCAGTTTCACGATGTCCACCATGGCCTGGGCCTGGAAGGAGTCGGGAGGTACGACACGAGAGAAGAAATCGTACCGGCGGTCATCGCTCAGCTCTGGCGCAGTGGAGGCATAGCTGATCTGCGGAATCTGAAACAAAATGAAAACAAAGCGGTTAGGTTCACTGTCGCTGCGGTTGCTAAACTGAGTTGGCCCAATTTTCATTTCCGTCAGCTGTTATAATGGAAAATGATGGAGTGTTTCCCTCCGTGATTCTGTACTGAATGTCAATTACTCAAACTTTCATAGGCAATTGTATCTGCCGCCTGTCTCTTTGACACGGTCATAATATGAATGCTGGTCTACTGCGGGGTTTTGCAATGAAACTTATATCAAATGGAAAATGAGACAAGGCTGTGCTGATTTTGGATCTTTCTCTACTGAAGAAAGGGATACTTAAATGAGCTTATGTAACAATACTATTTAATTATTTGCCTCAAACCTTGATTTTATTGAATAGCATGTCATTTTTTTCTTATATGTATGGTTGTTGAGTGTCACTGTAATTTGTGTGTTCAATGTTGTGCTTGGTTTAAACTATTGATATGGCCAGCAGCCATATCACCCTATAGCCCAAGACCGGTTACCCACTGAAGCTAAGCAGGGTTGAGCCTGGTCTGTACCTGGATGGGAGACCTCCTAGGAAAACTAGGTTGCTGCTGGAAGAGGTGTTAGTGAGGCCAGCAGGGGGTGCTCACCCTGTGGTCTGTGTGGGTCCT
>JAUZSZ010000134.1:16872889-16888437 GCA_034780575.1 Labeobarbus marequensis
TGTAACCCAACAACCTGCTATTCTAAGCTCACCCACGTTTGTATAAGCTGAATTGCTGTAAGCAATATCTCTGTAACTTAGCCATGTTAACGGAGTGAGAGTACGACATGGCCCTGATGCTCATCATGTGACCTCTACCTTTCTCTGAACCACTGCAAGACCTTGAGACAACCAAATGCATGTCTGAACCTGAGGAGCAGCATATCAAGAAGTAACGTTCAAACAGGGTTCATTTGGAACATGTTAAGTTTCTGTTAAACTCAGTGCATACTGGCCCCCTGAAATGGGATTCAGAGACTGGACCCCATTTGAGAGTAACGAATCAATATAGGTCAACTGTTGTGATATCCTTATGCACTTATTTCAGAAAATAACCCTGTATGAAGTTGCTATGTAGTTCTTTAAAAATTAGGAGAGTTCTTAATGTATTTTATAGGTTATTCAAATAAATGTTTCTATTACAATGCCCTCCCAGCTCTTCTCAAAACATACAGCATGACTACTGTACTTCGATTCATTAACAAATGACTCTTACGAACTGGTTCACTTAATGAATCGATCAAAAAAACAACCTATAAGTTAATGGTTGAATCATCCCATTGAATCTTTCACTGAACAAACTAATTAAATCATTTATAAGTGGACACTGAATCAACATATGATATGAAAAAACAAAAAAACAACAACTTTCATTTATATCCGACGCAAAATAAACCAACAATTGTTTTATAGCCTACTTAATGTAATATAAACAGTGTAATCATTAGGACTTTTTCAAATGATTAATCGCGATTAATCACATCCAAAATAAAAGCTTTTGTTTACAGAATATATGTGTGCACTGTGCATATTTATTATGTATATATACACACACATACAGTATATATTTTGAAAATATTTACATGTATATTATTTATATTCATGTAATTTATATTATATGTAAATATATTTAATATATAAACATGACACATTTTCTTAAATATATACATGCATGTATGTATTTATATATGCATAATATATATACACAGTACACACATGTATTATGTAAACGAAATATGGATGCGATTAATCGCCATTAATCGTTTGACAACACTATAAAATACTAACACAATTATTAATGACAAATAATAATTTTCAGGCAATGTCAATGTGCAGTAATTTTGATGCGCTATAATATATATATAATTATTCAATATATAGCTATTAATGGTTGCCCAGCACTAATTAATAAGTAAATACATAAAAATATTTAAGTAAACACTTTAAATATATATATATATATATATATACACACACACACACACACACACACATAGAGAGAGAGGGAGGGGGGGTTTTATATATATACTGCAATAGGATCATAATGATCATAAACCAGCATTGCAGGTTTTATATTTTTTTAATTATTAATTCTTTTTCTTTTTTTTGATCAGCTTTTGATTCAGCCAGGGTAAGGTACCTCTGGATCAGTGCTAAGCGATAACCTCACCCTGACGTGCTACGCCCGACTGAACCTGACAGCATGACGTCCATCTTGCTGAATGAGGTTTTGATGGTTCCATGAAAAGGCCGATTAGAGTATAATGTTTCAGGCCATAGAGAGGTGCCCGTCTGACTCAAATCCATTATTGGTCCCGTGCCCGCCGCCATTCTCTCATGATACCCTGCTGCCAGGACACCGTAATAATCAGTCAATCCAGACACACCTCTGCTGTGCCAATCAGAGAGCCCTGCCAATGTGAAATCCAGAAGGTTCTCTGACTGAGCGTTAATGGAATGAGCATTTTACTTCATCAGATACTGACATGCTTAAAAATAAAATTCCAATTAGAATTATTGTAAGCAGAACAACAAGAACATGTTTAATATATATACAGTCTTAAAAATAAAGGTTCCAAAAGGTGGGTTTCAAAGCGATGCTATAGAAGAACCATTTTTGCTTCCTCAAGAACCTTTCAGTGAAGAGTTCTTAAAAGAACCATTTTTTAAAAAATGTGAAGAACATTTTAAACATCTAAACCTTTTGTGCATTAAAAAGGTTTTATGGATGTTGAAGGTTCTTCATGGAACCACTGATGCCATTGAAGAACCTTTATTTCTGTCACCATTCCTCCTCCATCTATTTCAGCTTTTGCTGTTCAACCTCCAACGTTCAAGTAATCAATTAAGAGATGTTCCAGGGTTAAAGAAATCCAACCTATGAGAAACTGGGAGGAGGGGGGTGCCTGACTGAGAGTGAAAGCAGAGAAAGAGACGGACAGATGCAGAGAGAGAGAAAGAGAAAGACAGTTCATCCCCAGAAGACAGACAGTTTGCAACAAAAGCACAATAGAAGTAGACCATATGAATTATGCACTGAATTCAAAGTCTTCAGAAGTCAGATGATAGCTTTGTGTGTTAAAATCGTTCACTGACAATCATCTCCAAGTTCTGAAATTTCAGTATTGGCCACTTTTTTATGTTTTTTTTTTTTTTGTCCTTCATGTTACTGCATTTTGCATGGTGTTCTTCCACAGTAAACCATAGCTGAGAAAATGATAACAGAATTTTCATTTTTGAGCAAACTATCACTTCAATTGAATAAATGCATTAAATTCTGACAAAATGTTTCGGGAAAACCTCAGCTGATCTAGTTTCAAACTGTTTCTTTCACTTTTTCACAATAAAAAGACCTTAAGAGACAGGCTGAAAGAATAAAATGGGAATCTTCTTCCAGAGTCTATACCTTTCTTTTTGTTGAATTCATCTTCTTGATCATCCGATTCCTCCGTGTGATAGTTCACCAGCTCCTCCTGGTAGACCTCAGCATAATCCACCTGTTTGACCTTTGACTTCTTCCCTTTCTTCACTTTCTTTTCATCATCGCTGTCAGAACCCTTCTTTTTCTTTTTATCCTTTTTCTTCTTATTATTATTCTCCTCTTCCTCTGCCTCCTCCTGCACAGCGTCCTCATCCTCCTCTTCTTCAGCCGACTTCTTCTTTTTCTTCCCATCTTTGCTCTTTTTCTCCTTGGACCCCATGTCTTCTTGTCCTTCTTTGCTTTCAGATGGTTTACTCTTCTTTTTCTTCTCTTTCCTTACCTCCCGTTCCTCGTTTGAGGTCCGTTTTTCTTTGCTGATGGGCTCATTGTTGTTTTGCTCATCCGTCCCGATGTCATTCTCTGTCACCTCAACATCTTTTTTCTTCTTTTTCTTTTTCTCTTTCACAGATTCGCTCTTTTTTCTCTTCTCTGTAGGTGTCTCAGTGCTTTCTGTCTTCTCCTCAGAGTTTTTCTGTCTCATCTTTGGGTCCCTCTTACTCTTTCCTTTCACCGTTGGCTCCTTCTCCTCTCCTTCATCATCCCTTTCTTCGGTTTCTGTTTTTTTCTCTTTTGTGGGCATCTTTTATTCATCCGGAGTGTGGCGGGGTGAGGGTAAGTGTTTCCTCGCCGTCTGCGGTGTAAGGTGTCGCCGTCTGACCCGCGCCGGCCGATGGGCCCCTGCGTGCAGCTGGAGCGGGGCCTCAGCTTGGAGCCGGAGGCTCTCTCGCGCAGGTCTCGCGGTGCAGTGCCTAGCTCATGAATAATTACTGTGCTCAGCGTGGTCACATGATCGTTGAGAGAAAGCAGATGAAAACGGAGAGGACAGCGACAGAGAGGGGGCTGGGCCTCACAGCGTTCATTATTCATAGTCTGGGGATCGCTTTACTAAAGCACGGCGTGAATTTATACACACACAAAAACTTATATATGGCATATGTTTATAAAAATACATAAACACAATGACAAGGGAAATATATGCTCATTTATGCACAACGTATAAATCAAAGGCACATCAATAAAAAAACGAAAAGAGAGACTATAACAAAGAAAGAGACAGACAGACAGACAGACAGACAGAGAGAGAGAAAGAAGATACACCAGTTGAGAGGGAGTCTTACAGAACAGATAATTAAAGGCGCTTCACTAACACTTGTAAATTATTAACAGTGATTTCATTAACACAAATAAATAAGTTAGTGCCACTGGATTAACTTGGTCAAACTATTTAACATGCTTTACCCAACCTAGGCAATAAAGAAGATCGGGCTCCTAATTTAGGCAAATTGCTGTCTGGCTGTGGAAGAAGTCGCTCTAAAACACTTGTCTGTGAATATAAACAGAAAGAACAGCTCATAATGACAGATTTTTACATGCTCTTGTCTGTTCAAAACTCACTTTTACAATGTTAGAGGGTTGTGAGTGGTTGCCAGGGCATTGCTAATGTGTTGGATAGTCGCTAAGGTGTTCTGAGTAGTTGTCAAGTCATAATCTACCCTTGAACAGGGATAAACAGAGGGGTTTTTTCTTTCTGCAGACACTAGTGTTTTCACTAGCCTAAAAAAAAATAAAAAAAGATAAAAATTACATTTATTATTAATTTTTTGTAACTCCAAGACACCCATAAATTCCTAAACATTTCTACTGGGAAATTATGACATACATACATTGCAAAACATTACTGATAGGACTGTTACACATTATGTATTTATATGTATTGATTAACCAATCATATAGACAATTTATATTGCACCACGAGAAATTATATATACACACATAAACAGGGATGTGAAAAACAAATGCATAACTGTACTGACAGGATTACTAACACAACAAAACTCACTTTAAAGAGCACAACAAAGCTTAGAAGCAGATCTATGTGCTTTATTGGCTTGGCAAAGTGTACATTTGTGTTAAAACAATGACGGGACAAAAAAAAAGCATGAAAAATATAAATATTAAATTCATAAATATTAAAAAGTAAAAATAGAGAAACTGATCAATTATGTGACAGATATTGTTGTGCAACTGAAGAAATAAATGGTGATAGATAGATAGACAGATAGATAGATAGATAGATAGATAGATAGATAGATAGATAGATAGATAGATAGATAGATAGATAGATAGATAGATGCCTTTAAGATGCCTTCAAGTTTCTTGAAATCAGGATCTTGATGAATCTTAAAAAGTCAATTTCTTGGTAAGGTGATAATGTTACATTGTTATCACAACAATCATAAACAAGCAACCTGAAAACAAAGTATATAAAGTTCAGCATTATAAACATGATCAGTTGATTTAAAATACATTAAAACCTCAATCACAGATCGTGTGTGAGAGAAAGACATAAACAACTGTGTTGGATTTGATTACACAAAGTTATACTTCCTTGTACATAATCATACATAACTTCAGAACCTGTGTGTTAAACATTTACCATTATACATAAATGTTTCAACTGAAATGTCAAATTCAGTCTACTTTTATGCACTGATGTGGTTGTTAATGAACAGTAAACTTGCTCTTAAACCATGTTTGGAGTGGATTAATCTGTTTCAAGTAGACGCGAGGTGACACAATCACAGCCTGTGATTTATATATTTTATGTTTAATATACAACTGATAGGACTGAGGATTTGGACCAATAAGATTCCACTGTGGGTGGGGCTACTCTGCAGAAACAGAATTGTAGAAACAGAACTTCTCATTTGTTGCTTTATAGAGTGCATCTGAGCCCGCCCACTTTTTCAGTATCGTTAGTAGTATTATTTTTTGCATTCATTTTCCCCATAGGGATTTTTTAATGTCTTCTTTAAAGCGGTATAAGCCATGAACCAAACCAACAAGCAGCAAGGTGAATCACAACATTACAAACTTTGAAGATATTAAAGATGCAGTGTGTAATAGCCACCTAGCGGTTGAAATGGTATTGCAGTCCAAAGTCAAAATACTGGAGAGAGTTGTTTCTCCCAACACCTCCTCTTCAAACTCGAAGCTCATGCAGGTTGCCAGATTGTGGATACCTAACAGGAACGAGCACAACTGACAATGGTAGGCAAGGAGCCTTACACTGTAAACTTATGAGTTGATTTATCCGCGTTTTAACCCTTAAAGGTACTGTATGTAAAATTGACACCTACCGGTTGAACTAGGTATTGCAGTGCAAATTCAAAATATTGGAGAGGGATTTTTTTTCACCCGGCCCCTCCTCCTCAGACTTGACGCACACGCGGGTTGCCAGATTACGGACACCAACAGGAACGAGCGCACATAATGATGAATGAAATTAAATACGCTGTGTTTTCCGCCAACTGGCAACCCAGGGTGCTGAAATACAATTGGGTAAACTGGCAGTGGGTGGGTTTCACAAACCATAACAAACACACACATTCCAGGCCAGAATGCACATTTTCAAAGGAGAATAACTGACTGTAGCATTGTTTTTCAGATAAACAAGTATGTTAACTTAGCATGTTTCTTAAATATCTGCAAACATATTATGGTATTTTTATGCTTTAGTAGAGTCAAAATCCTACATACAGCACCTTTAAATCCTTAAACCTAAATAATAGTTTGTATTTTTTCCTTAACTAATCAAGTTTAAATACTCGTCACTATTTGAATAAGTACAACTATCTAATAACAAAGATCTAGTATCTAACGAATAAGTAATGGATTAGTAGTAATTAAAATAAGTTCTAGTAGCAAACAAATATATAGTATGATTTAACCTATATGTTATGGCTTGCCACAACATGTGTAGGCCCATTCAATGAAACTATTAATCTTATTTTTATATTATTTCTTTAAGTGGGCGAATCATTTTAGTTCATTTTCTTGATTAATTTTCATTCCCTGAAGTGTCTTGTGAAGATCGGACCATAATGGACCTTTTTCACATTTCTGGGATTCTCAGCAGAGGAAGTTGTCATAGTTGGGTTAATTTTGAGAGCAGTGAATGGGAAAGGACCACAAAAATCTTTTTTTGCATTCCTATTTGCTCAAAGAGCAAAAGAAAATTTCCACAATAGTATTTTTTTAACGACTTTCAAAAAAAAGGGAAAAAATTTAGAGATTGATTACAGCAGTTAGATGAGAGAACAATGTAAATTTACTGTCCCTACCATAGATGTTGCATTAGAAACACCCTGGCATTAGTGTTCACTAGTTTTTTTATTTTTGTTTTTTGGTAATTTGATGCAAAGGTGATATAATACAAAGTACAGTGTTATAAATGTACATACTTTAAAAAAATAAAAAATAAAAAATAATAACATTTTTCTAGGATTTACCATTGAATCGCATCATCACAGTCTTGTGAAAAGGGTCCATGAATTACATCATTTTTAAGACCTCCTGGACAACCTTGCAGTCTAGAGACAAAACATGTTATGAACAAATAACTTAATGTAAATGTAAATGCAAGAAAAATATGAAATATGCCAACTAAATGAATTTTTGTTCATAACAAGAAAACAAGGTGCGGACTTGTTAACTTTTTTTTTAACGAATTGGAGTAAAAGATTCAAGGACTCACTCGACGCCACCGACTGGCGTGCTAAAGGGCCAGCGAATAAATCTGAACGAATCTTTTCGGTCAACGGATTCAAAGGAATCGAGTCATTGAAGTGATTCCAACGCCACACAAACGAACACAACAAACATTTGGAACGAAGAAATCTTTTATAAGAATTCACTGTATAATATCCTGAATTAAATAAACGTTTTCAGCTAAAAGCTATTTCTAATAATGTAAAGTAAAATATATCCGTTTTATTATTATTTATTTTACCAACTCAGGAAATCAAGTCAGGAAACAGACACATCGTAATCGAACATATTTTAGTTAACCTTATACGTTTTCTCAAATTACTGTGTTGTTCTGATCCCACGTTAATTGCTTGGCTGTTCAAATATGATTCATATATCATATTAAGACAGTAGGTAAGTTCACCTCTACATTGAAAATCTGCGGAAATAACGCGTCAGCTGGTGTGTCACATGATCGCCATCATGTGATTTGCATACAGTGGAACTACCTGTTTAGATACTGTACTGATCATCAGCAAGAAAGACACATCTCAAGACAGTTTGAGAGTCTGATGTTCGCGGTCACCCGGTCCCACACTCACCATGGCTTGGACAAAATATCAGCTCTTTCTCGCCGCTTTGATGCTCATCACAGGCTCTATTAACACACTATCCGCAAAGTAAGTAGCACGCACGCGCTAGATGCTGTTTGTTTACATGCGATTACTGCTTACTTTTATTAGTTGCCCGAACTTCTGCCTCTACTAATAGGGGTAGACAAGGATGCTTTCACGTTTTCTTTTACAAAACTCTACGCCGTGTCCTTATTATTTTGTGAAGGCGTGTAATTTTATTATCTCAAAAGGAGCATTTGGACTCTTTTTTTTGTTGTTGTTAAATAATGTGAGCAAAAATTAGATGGAAGACAGATGATCATTTCCCCTTTGTCTTTCAGTATTAATGTATACACTTAATATATACAGACGAAGATGACAATCGAACATTTCAGCACAAGATGATTAGATGACTCACGTGCAATTGTAATGATCCGACGTTTCGTGACATGCTGATGCTGCAAAATCAGCAATTCTGCCACCAAAACCCTTGTGACTATTAGTCAATAGTGCAATCGCAGCAGTAAACATCTTACAATCAGAATTAGGTAGTCCATTTAGTCAAGATGTCTGCTGCAAATACTGTTAAGTAACTTGTAAACTGATATAGCTTTGTATCTAAAACAGAAGCCTGATGTTTCTAGGCAGACGGTATTTGATACCACACTTAACCCAGTGTCTGCTGAAAAACTGACACTGGTGTTGATGATGATGATGCATCTCTGTTTTAACACTTCATTATTTGTACATTCCGTTTTTACAGTGCCATAATCACATCTGTGTATAACATTTTTTTTCTAAAATCAATCAAGTCAAACAGTTAAATCCAAAGAAAGAGCTGTTAAAGACATTTTTTTCACCATGAGGCTTTATGTCAGTCACACATTGTCATTTCATGGTTGTAAAAAAATGGCATTAGTGTACCATGTGCATAGTTACTTATTAAACTTATAGTGACTGGCAGATGAAAGACTGATTTTACATTTTTAATGTCGTAGTTTTTAGTCTGTGGTGTGATTTGATAAAGAGAAATGCTCATTATAATTAAATATAATAATTGTGTACAAATATAACCAGCTTCCTGATTACGTCCAATAGCCATTACGGTTTGGACAAAGAGATTTGTGTGCAGTCCCAGACTTAAGCTATCTTTGAGTCAGTATTTATTTATTGTTATACTGCGTATTAATACACATTAAGTTGGATGAATTGTAATATTGGAAAATGACACATTTAATGACCTGAATCTGTTCATCTCCTAGATGGGCTGATATGTTCTCTGCACCTGGTTGTAATGGTTCCCCAAATCATGCTTTCTCCCACCCTTTTGTACAGGTAATGATATTCAACAGTCCTCAAGATAACAACACACCATTCACATCAAACTTTCCTCTCAGTACATTGTTTTCAGTACCTCTAAGGAGAACTGAAAGTGTTATTTATGTTTAGGCAATGTGAGAACTGGTTTTGGCTCCGTGTTCTTCTCTTCATATCACTTTTCCCCATCTCTGTTACATTTCCTGCATGTGTCTTAATAACAAAACAAAAGACTCTTTTCTTCACCACACATCTCCTCCTTTCACCCTTCCAGGCTGTGGGAATGTTTTTGGGAGAGTTGTCCTGTCTGGTGGTGTTCCACATTCTCCTTTGTCATGATCGGCGCAAACCTGAGCCCACGATGGATCCGGGCCAAAGTTTCAACCCCCTACTTTTCCTCCCACCTGCCCTTTGTGACATGTTGGGAACATCCATCATGTATGTTGGTAAGTATCCAACATATGAAGTTTATTGTGTCAATAGTCTTTAGTTCTTAAAGGGAAGGTTCACTGATTTACAACCAGACTTGTATCATTACAGTGACAGCACTATAAGTAAATGAACAAAGTATATTATCTTACTATATATAGACAAGTTTCAATTTAGAATAGCTGAAACATCCATTCTTTTATTCTTGGATTGACTTAAACAGGATCTGTTCTCGTGTTTTCTTTCTCTAGCACTGAACATGACCAGTGCCTCCAGTTTCCAGATGTTGCGAGGAGCTGTGATCATCTTCACTGGACTGTTGTCTGTAGCATTTTTAGGACGGCGGCTACAGCCCAGCCAGTGGGCTGGGATCCTAGTTACCATCCTTGGTTTGGTGGTGGTTGGCCTGGCTGACTTTCTGAGTGGCCATGGAGATGACTCCCATAAGCTCAGTGAGGTTATCACAGGTCAGTAGTTACCTGCTTTAATCATCTGTAATGATTATTTGTCTTTTACAAATCAGAAAATTTTTTTGTTGGCTGGATATCAGGATTTTTTCTTTATTTGATTTTATCTTGCATCTTTATCTGACTGGACTGATCTTGTCTTAAAGGGGACCTTTTGATCATCATGGCACAGATTATTGTTGCAGTCCAGATGGTCCTGGAGGAGAAGTTTGTTTACAAGCACAATGTGCATCCACTGAAGGCTGTTGGGACTGAAGGTAAAGTTTTTAATGTAGTGACATATAAAGCCAATGACTAGTTTGGTCCAATTATATTAATGCTGTGTATTAATAATGTTGTCATAATGATAATGATAGGAATTTATCTTATGTCACACACTACAGTTTAAAAGTTTCGGGCCAGTAAGATTTTTATTTAAAATGTTTTTGAAAGAAGTCTCCAATAAAAATCGTGATGCTTTTTTTTTAGTTGAGGAGAAAGTTCAAGAGACCAACATTCATTTATTTATTTAGTCTTTACTGTGTATGATCAATTGCTAGAAAAGGCTAACTGTTAAAAAGATTAAATCAAAGGTAGTATAGATTAATGAAACAAACAATGCTGATTGGCTTAGAACCGAATGTTGTCATTACCATAGGACCCCATTTAGCAGACCTCCATTTTTCATCTTAGCCCCCATAAAAGTCTGTGATTAACTTATCTGTCAATGCCATTACAAATGACTGAATATATTTTCTGACTTGTAGTAGCGGCTGCATATCTGAGGCTATTTTACTCTCAATCCTCTCCATTCGTTGTTACTGTGAAATCAGAAAAATGCGGCCAAATATGCCTTTCTTAATGATGAACATCTACTGACAAACAGGCAATTCTGATTATTTTTAATAAAAACTTATCAGTTTTGCAACACTTCTGTGACTGGTCTATTTCCCTGTGGCTTAGTTGTCTTTTCTCTCTTTCTTAGGTTTTTTCGGCTTTGTCATCCTCTCTTTGCTCCTCATCCCAATGTTCTACATCCATGTGGGAAGTTTTGCAGACAACCCAAGACAGGTCCTTGAAGACGCATTGGACGCCTTCTGTCAGATTGGCCATAAGCCCCTTATTTTACTGGCACTGCTGGGCAACACCGTGAGCATCGCCTTCTTTAACTTCGCCGGCATCAGCGTCACCAAGGAAATAAGTGCCACTACTCGCATGGTGCTGGACAGTCTGCGTACTCTGGTTATCTGGGTCATGAGTTTACTGCTGGGTTGGGAGGTATTCCACGGCCTACAGATTTTAGGCTTCATCATCCTACTCGTGGGTACAGCACTATACAATGGACTCCACAAGCCCTTGATGGCCAAACTGCCCTGCTGCCCTGGAGAGCAGAGAGCAGAGGAGGGAGAAACCCCAGAGAGAGAGAGACTGCTTGGTGCAGGAAAAGCTGCAAATGAGAGCTAATATTGGACTTTGAACAAAATGCTGCCCACAAAGCATTTAAGTTTTAGTTTTAACTGTAATTTCCATTTTAAGGAAGAATCACATTTTAGTATAGTTTTAGATTTCGATTCAACACGTGGGAACCATCACTACTTCTTGCCTGCAGCCATTTTTGTGGGCATGTGCTTAGCTTAGATTTTACATTTGTGCTTAGATTTTAAAATGGTTGAATGCACATTTTTACTTTAGGAAAGGGAATCATTTTTACACGATTTTAATGCCAAAAATCCTTAGAATAATATTTTAAAGTTTTTTAACCCTGTGGTTTATAGGTTTCAAAACCATTCGTTTTTGTTTACGTGATGTGCTGTTGTTGGGATGACATTATTTCTCTAACCATTTTATTTGAGTAATATTTTTAGTGATCTGTGAAACGGGTATTGTGTACTGACAAGAAAATCTTCTGTTAGTCCATGTACATTTGCTTTAAAAAAGAGTTTACTGCCAGTAAATATCACAATGTTCTTTTCTTTTTTAGAGTAATACACAAGCAACCCTAGTTTCAAAAACAGTGTAGTTTTTACTAGAAGTATTAAACTGACATCTGTTTCATTTCACAAATCTGTCCTCTGCATAAATGTATAAATTCCTCTCACATTCTTGTTTGGACATTGTGGATGCATTTGTTAGTTGTTAATGAAAACATGAAGAGGAAAGAACTGTTTCACTCAGTGACTATTAGATTATATTAGATTAATTACAAGTAATGTCTGTGTCACATATCTAATTATGTGTAACAACCCTTTTATTGATTTCCTAATTAAATGTTTGACCTGAGTAATTCCACAGTGAAAATATGTGAACAAGATAATGATAATGTTGCACTTTTTGATGTAAATCTTTACATATGTATACACTTGTAACAAATGCCTGTGAGCATTAGCTATATCCCAACGCAAAGTTTAAAACAATGGCCATCAAAAATAATGATAAAAACGGTAACACTATACAATAAAGATCCCTTAACTAACTAGCTGACAATGAGCAATGTCAAAGACTATACAATAAAAAAGCCCTTAAAGGGATTTCGGCAATACATAACGTACACTATTCATTCTTTTTTTAACGGTAGTTAAATACAACTGTGCATATAAGGGGTACGAAGAGACGCAGCTTTTGGATTTAATAGTATTAGTAAATGTTGAGTCCGTATTAAATGATGTTAACAAGTGAAAATGTAACTATTATTTATTTATTCATGTGATGATTATCCCAGACGATGTTTGAAATCAAACCCTTTCGACGAGATGTGACGTCACACATCGTCGCTGCTGCTGCTGCCGAGAGAAGTGAGGCAAATAACCTGAACTTCAGTCGTTAATTTGGGTTTCAAAACGTTTTGGGGTTATCATGGCCTATAGAACTAAAAAAGATGGTTTGAAGTCTTCGGAAACATCCTGGACCGCCGCTGCAGACAGAGGTAATGAACGCGTGCTGTTCGCTAAGCGAGCTAACGTTAGTCCGCATTATTAGCTGGATTGCAGCTGTCACAACATTGCGTTGCCGTTGTGTAACCTGCCAACCGTATGTTCAGTACTAGCTGTATGTTGCGGTGGCGTTATTCAGTTTGGCTAATTAGCTGGCGCGGTGTGGCTTCCTTGCGCTTTTTTGTTTTAGTGATTTGGCTCTGGCTGATGCTTTAGCTTTAGCTAGCCTGTGTCCTATGTCTCCCTCTGTTATCACTGGATGAGGAAAGGGCAGCGAACGCCTCAACCAACATCTACAACACAGCGGCGGTTTTCAGCAAAGCTTGTGGATGTTAGCATAACAATTCAGTAACACAGCCAGCTAATAAAGATATGTAACAGGCCAGCTGCAGCCATCCTTAAGACGATCCTCATTAAAAACAGTACTGCATGCAGCTAGTATGGCAGTTGCTTTGGACTGTCATCCATCAGTTCTGACTGGTGGGGAAAAAAATGATAGTACTGCTAATACAGTACAGATTTAACGAATAAAGCTTGAGTAAAAACCTTTTAATTGCGTTGAGTCCTTTTTAAGACAGGCAATAATTTGTTATATTTTAAAGTATAATGTTTTTGTGCTCAAATTCAAATTTATTCAAATGGAAAATCTACAGGTAAATTGTTATATGCAAAGTAGCATGCATGCATATTTATGCATATAAAAATCAAAACAAAGCAACAAAATACAAACTATATATATATGGGTAGCTGACAAATAAACATTGGACTGTGTCCTACGGTGTGACATAGCAAAAATGTAGGGAAAAAATTAACACAAATAAATTGAGAAAAATGTATCTTCATTCTTAGTTACAAAAAGCATGAGAGAGGTTTATCTTCAATGTTAGTTGTTTTTTTTTTTTTTGCACATTTTTCTGTCACACCATAGGACACATTGATACATCAACTACCCATATATATATATATATATATATATATATACATATACATATATAAACATATACACATATATGCATTCATATATAAAACAAAACAGTTTATGATACGAAATTTAAATTGTTTTACATGTGGATATATCTTTTAGACATTCTAGATTTATTTCTGAAAGTTTTGTGTGTGTCAAAATGTTAGTAATTAGTAAAAAAACTGATTTTAATTGTCACTACATCATATAAATGAGTGCAACAATTAATGAAATTCATAATTCAGTGCAGTCAAATAATGACAGTATAAGACCTTATGTGTATACAATAAGTATAAAACACACAACATGCATACATGCATAATATACAGAAAAAATTATATTGCTCAAGATAATGCATACATTTACCACTCCAACAAATGTGTACATGACTTGCAGAATGTTTCATTTGGCCTCTCAGCAAACAGTAATGATTGCATTTTTATTTTATCATTGACATCAAACAGAGCCAAGGTTCTCTGTCTTACAAGCATGCATATAAGATAGTATTTTGTAGTCTTTGTGATGTAGATTTACAGATTATGTTTCCCTGAGTCACTGTCTTGCAGATATATTGAATTTTATTCTTGTTTCAGGTCTACAGTAAGCCTGTTCCTTAAGGATTTGACTGTATTTAGCTCCTTTAGTTTCTGCACCCTAGCAGTGACAGTCATAAAAAGAATCAGGACAGGTTCTTCTACAGACCTTATCTATTCTGCTCAAAAGACAACCTTAGGACAGGTCAGATTCATGTAGTTTGGGTGCCTTCACAGAAGGCCTTCTTAAGTATATGGATGGAGCCAATAAAATGCATTTTTCATTATTTTTGTCTTGTCTACAGCCCTGCAGGTAAATCTCCCTTATGTCGGCAAACCTCTCTAGAGCTTTTAATTTCTGATGTGCAGGTCGAACTAAATGAAGCATTTTTAAAATCTACAGATCTGTTTTTTCTAATCTTTTCAGCGAGGACCCGAGCTTACTGATGTGAGGTGTAGATCTTCTCTGAGTGTGCTCAGTCCACTCTTGAGCCTCAGGATGAGTGGGCCCGTGGAGCAGACTGATATCTTGGCTCTTGGGAGCATGGTCCGGGAGCGATGGAGAGTGGTGAGTTGTTTTGAAGGAGCTGTATTTAGGAGGACAAGGCTTCAGGACTATTCAAATACTCACTGTTAGTTTTGTAGAGATGTTCTGATAGATGTCACTCAGGCAAGGAGTTTGTTTTTCTTTTGAGCTCAGTCAAACGATACACTGCAGGTGTGTTGAGCAGTGCTGACATCAGCACAGAAAACTGTACAGCACGCTGACAAATAGTCACAAGACACAGCATTTTATTTCATGACAAAAGTGTTGTTTTGCAAGGACATTTTTTCATAAGATAGTATTTCATGCCTGAACAGAACTGTTGTAACATCTGTTCTCTGACACAAGTCTGAAAGCTGTCTACTCAATTATATCAGGAAAAAATATATACAGTACATTGCTGTTCAAAGGTTTGGGGTCAAAATATGTTTTTGACAAATG
>JAUZSZ010000134.1:17002213-17013154 GCA_034780575.1 Labeobarbus marequensis
CTCGACCGCGGCAGATCGTTGTTCCGGTGGGGACAGCTTTCGGCTGATGTATATCACCGGGTGTTCCTCACCGTTCTGCACCTGAGAGAGAACGGCTCCCAAGCCGGTGTTGGAGGCGTCCATCTGCAACAAGAAGAGACAGTTGAAGTCAGGTGCACGCAACACCGGCTCTGAGGTGAGCGCTGCTTTTACTCGCCGGAAAGCCTCTTCCTCAGTGGGTCCCCATGGCACCTTTTCCGGATGTCCCTTCTTGGTCAGGTCTGTCAGGGGAGCTGCTAGGGAGGAGAAGTTAGGTATAAAGCAGCGATAGTAGCCCGCCAACCCCAAAAAGGCTCTTACCTGAGTTTTAGAGGAGGGCCGTGGGGCCGAGAGAGTTGCTGCCACTTTCTTCTCCTGAGGTTTAATCTGGCCACGGCCCACCTGGAAGCCCAAGTATTTGGCTTCAGGGAGAGCCAGATGACATTTCTTGGGGTTGGCGGTTAGTCCAGCCCGGCGCAGCTCCAACAGCACCCTCCGAAGCCGCTCTAGATGGTCTTCCCAGGTCTCCGAGTGCACGACCACGTCGTCGAGGTAGGCCGCCGCATATGCCTGGTGTGGCCTCAGCAAGATGTCCATCATACGTTGGAAGGTTGCTGGGGCCCCGTGCAACCCGAAGGGGAGAACCCGGTACGGTCGAGAAGGCGGTTTTCGGTTTCGCTTGTTCGGTTAACGGCACCTGCCAATATCCTTTAGTTAGGTCCAGCGTGAAGATGAACCGGGCTCTCCCCAGGCGATCCAGTAGCTCATCGACACGGGGCATGGGGTACCTGTCAAGGCGGCGGAAGTCATTGCAAAATCGGAGGGTGCCATCTGGTTTCGGGACCATTACGATGGGGCTGGACAAGGGGCTGCGGGAGGGTGCGATTACACCCAACTTCAGGATCTCCTGTACCTCCTCCTCGATGGCGTGTCACCGAGCCTCGGGGATGCGGTAGGGTCGCTGCCGTACGATGAGCCCAGGTGGTGTGCGGACGTCATGTTGTAGGACGTGGGTCCGCCCGGGGAGTGGGGAGAACACATCCGAGAATTGACCGACCAGATGTTGAAGCTCCGTCTTCTGGGCAGCCGACATGTGGGGGCTGATATCAACAACCACGGGATTGGTGACGGCCAGTGCCGACAGCTGGGTCCTAGTCCCGACCCAGCGTTTTAAGAGGTTGATATGGTATAGCTGATCCTCCTTCCTCCGTCCGGGTTGACGGACGCGGTAGGTAACGGGTCCTACCTGTTCCATTACCGTGTAGGGCCCCTGCCACTTGGCCAGGAATTTGAAGGCAGCTGTGGGGACTAGGACCAGCACGTGATCTCCGGGCTGAAACTCCCGTGGTTGGGCCGCCCGGTTGTAATGACGTTGTTGCGCTTCTTGGGCTTTGGCGAGGTGTTCTCTGATGAGGGGCATGACCCGGTCGATCTTCTCCCTCATGTACCGGACGTGCTCGATCGTGGACTGATGGGCGGCTAATCGGTAATCGGTAGTCAGGCTTTGGCCCCCACCCGCGGGGGAAACACTGAGGGCTGAACGAGGCTCACCGCACTGCCTGAGTCCAGAAGCGCCTGAACGGGCCGACCATTTACTTTTACTTCGGCGTGAGGGGCTTCCTGCAGTGGCTCCTGGTGAACAGCACAGCCTGCCAGCCAGGCCCGGTTGGGCGAAAGTGGTGGTTCCGTGGGCACCCTCCGGGGAAGAAACGGCGCTCACTCCCCAGCCTCCCGTCGCTGCGTTGCCTCCGCCAGCTCAATGGCTTCCACCAACTCCCCGGTGGTCTGCGGGTTCCGCATGCCTGCTGCCTGCCGAAGGGCGCGAGGAAGGGCACGAAGGAACCTGTCCACTACCACGCGTTCAGCTACTTGGGCGGCGCTGGGATTCCCGGCGAGCAGCCAGTGTTGGGAGAGGCGCGTGAGTTCGGCGGCTTGGGCGTGGGCTGGCAACCGACTGTTGTATTCCCAGGCGTGAAACAATTGGGCAGCTGAGATGGAAGACAGACCGACGCGGGCCAGGATTTCTCTCTTTAGTTCGTCGTAGCTGTCATTCGAACTGGAGGGCAGCGAAAAATAAGCCTGTTGAGGCTCACCAGTTAAGAGCGCTGCCAGTATCCGCGCCCAATCTTCTCTTGGCCAGTCCTCCTGCACCGCGATGGCCTCGAACATCCGCAGGTAGTGCTCCACGTCATCGTGCACCGCCCTCTCGGAATATGCCTCATGTGTGACCAATCAGCCCGCCGTGATTGTGAGCAGGTGTTCCTCCTCCGTTTCCAGGGCGACGCTGATAGGTGCTCGGGACACGCGTCACACTATCTATCTATCTATCTATCTATCTATCTATCGTTTTGTCGTTCTATCTATCATTCTATCTATCTATCTATCTATCTGTCTATCTGTCTATCTGTCTGTCTGTCTGTCTGTCTGTCTGTCTTTGTTATTCTGTCTGTCTATCGTTGTATCTGTCTGTTGTTCAATAATTTTTCATTCTAACTTTTGTTCTATCTTTCTTTTCATCAGTCATTCTATTGTTCTATCTGTCTGTCATTCTAATTATCTTTCTATCTATTGTTCTATATATTTGTCTTTCTGTTGTTCTGTCTCATTCCATCTATCTTCTATCATTCTATCGTTTTATCGATCTATCATTCTGTCACTTTATCAGTTTTTCATTCTATCTGTAATTCTGTCTATCATTCTGTCGTTCTGTTTTGTTCTATCTATCATTCTTTCACTACTGTCTGTGTGTTGTACATTGTAGATGTGTAAATAGTTTGAAGTAAAATGTCAAATCATCACTGGATTGTTTTCCCTCCCCAGCGTAATCCTCCTTTAGTGGTCTCTGATCTCTTTGAAGATGTGAAAGATGGAGTGATGTTATTAGCTCTTCTTGAAGTCCTGTCTGGTCACAAACTGGTAAGAAAAATGCACTTTTGGTTGTTTTGGTATTTCATTTTCCTTTGTTATTCGAAGTTACTTAACAGCTGTACAAATGACTTTTACGGTATCAAGCATCATTGTCCCAGTCAGATTTAAATTTCTTTAATATAGAATGAGCATTGTTTTTAAATTTGTTTTTAAATTAAATTATGACATTGTTTCAAATGATAGCAAACATGATAATACAAGACATATAACCAAAAAAACCCCAGTGTATTCACCGCACATTATTAGCGCTCACTTACTCACACACAAATGAATACTAACTCTCTCAGTGAACAATCCCATAAGGCTAGTGGTGCCTCAGGTCTTTGCAGTGCTGTAACAATCAATATAGCAAGTGGCACATGGCCCTTTGATTTATTTTTATTTTTTATTTTTTGCAATCTGTTTGGTGTTATCTTTGTATTCTCTGTTTCTCTGTATTATTTATATATAACTCTCCTGCTCATCTGCTTTCTTGCTTTCTCTTTCTTTTTTTTTGTTGTTTGTTTGTTTTCATGTCTTTCTCCCCGTTCCTTGCTGGGTGTTTACATTTTCCTCTGTCTATCACCGTTTTCCTTTTGTCTGCTGTGCTATCTTCTCCCATCTAACAGCCATGCGAACAGGGCCGCAAGCTGAGGAGGATCCACTGGGTTGCTAACGTGGGAAGAGCACTGAAGTTTCTGGAGGGCAGGAGGGTAAGTTGGTCCATTCCCAGAGTGCTTTGCTCAGGTGTACAGCTCCAGGTCATAGCCACTCAGTCTGACCTACACAACCACTTCCCCGCTCTGCTCTGATACTGCTCTCTTGCTTTACAACACTGTCTCACGAGAGACAAAGAGAAGGAAAACCCTGTTCTTCATTTCATGTTTAATTCTCATTCTAACTGAGAAATTGTTTCATTCAAATCACCAACAAATGAAGGCTTTAAGGATTAATTAGAACATGCTACATGGCTCAGAATAGATTTATGAGGTGATGTTGACACGTCAGACTGAAATCATTCTCCTTACTGAGGTTTAGTCCTGAGTCAACTTATAATAAATCTGTCTCTGGTGCCTCACATGGGGCGCTGAGCTTCACACACACAGTCTCTCTGTCTGTGTTTGCCAAAGCTGAACAAATTGACTAATTAATGTACAGTCAGTAAGGCATTCTCACAAAATAAATCCCTAAATTAGGTCCCTATTGTGAAAAGGGCATTATAACAGACAATACAATTCAAAATACACCCTGTGTGTGTTTGTGTGTATATATTTATAACTGTACAGTATATATATAAATATTTTCATTAAAAGCAAAGATGAGTTTTGTTTCAAATAAAGGTAGTTTTTTAAATAATGTTTCTGTCCATCATAGAACCCTGAAATAAATTATCACAGTTTTGTAAAAAAGTTTTCATTCATTACTAGCACCAAATCAGCATATTATAATGATTTCTGAAGGATTACGTTACACTGAAAACTGCTGAAAATTCAGCTTTGCCATCACTTGAATAAATTAATTACATTTTCAAATAGAACACAGTTATTTTAAATTGTAATAATACTTCACAATGTTGCTGTGTTTTCAAATGAATGCCTTGGTGAGCATAAGAGACCTCTTTCAAAAACATACAAATTCTTACCAACCCTAAACCTTTGAAAGGTAGGTTAAACAGTTTAATGGTCATTATACAAAAATATTTGACCACTCAAAAGTTCATTTTAATGTAGCGCTGTTATAATAGATAAAAAATAGAGGATTGCTGTCTTTGTCTAACATTTTATAATAAAACCATGGAGATTTGAAATGGGGCCCATTTTTTCCCTTTTGTAAACAGGGTATTTGTTCATATAATCTCTCTTGGGAGAAGCACAGATATTTCATTTACTGTATAGCTGTGCTTCAGACTGTAATTATACAGCCTGTCAGTGAATGAAGCTGAGCTAAGCCTCCCACTCCTGAGGTGGTCTGTCTGTCTGAGTATCTGATCTCTCAAGAAGCTGAGGATTCATTTCGTAAGCTACAGTCTTTCACCATCTTATCTGTCTCTGTCATCCCTCTCTCATCTCTCTCTATTCCCTGTGGAGCACAGTGGGAGAAACCAGAGTACAGAAATGTTTTGTATTATGCTGAAGTGTACTTTTATGTGCAATATGGGACACAATATTTTAAATTAATGGGCTTTTTTTTTTAAGTAAGTGGATGGTATGATTGTATATTTTTGTGTGAATTTTTCTTTCTTTTGGCTGGTTTTTAGTACACGTGCCTTGGTGTGTTTATAACAATAGGTGCATGTGTGCAGTGCACACCTTGTCTGTCACTGAAGGGTTTTAGGTTATCACAGAGCTGAGGCTCCTTATCACTTGTCCTTCAGTTGATGGGACACTCTTTTGTTAACAGCACGTAATGACCTCTATTCTTCTTCCTCTGTCTTTCTCCTCTTTGTTTTGTCACCGTTTCAGTCAGCCTACAGAGGATCTCCGGTTAGTGTGACCTTTCTTTTGACTGTCTATATGTCTATGATTGACATTATCACTTTCTGAGACAGGACCTCTCCAAATGTAACCTTGAATTACGAATTGACTTGATAAAAGTGATAGCAAAATCAGCAACCTAAAAATAAAGAATTCTGTGCTTATTTACCCTTTTAGTCAGTATTCACTGAAAATCTTGCTTGACAGCCATTCATCATTTACTTTCAATATGTGTTAACAAAAGAACTGAAGTGAACGGAGGGTGAGTAAATAATGACAGTTTTTCTTTTTTATTTATTTATTTATATTTTGCTTAACAGATTAAATTAGTTAACATCAACACAACAGATGTGGTAGACGGCAGACCTTCGATTGTGCTTGGGTTGATATGGACCATCATCTTATATTTCCAGGTAAAAATATTAGAGTAATTTCCATAAATATTTCAACCATTCTTCAACAATAATGCCTTTAAGTTTCTATAATTTAACAAAATAACAGATTAGTTAATAACATTTTCAACACTTCCTCTGCATCTTGTTGTTTAGATTGAGGAGCTCACCAG
Source organism: Labeobarbus marequensis (assembly GCA_034780575.1). Classification (NCBI taxonomy): domain Eukaryota; kingdom Metazoa; phylum Chordata; class Actinopteri; order Cypriniformes; family Cyprinidae; genus Labeobarbus; species Labeobarbus marequensis. The sequence goes on from JAUZSZ010000134.1 coordinate 17,008,178, forward strand.
TCATCTACCAGCCCTACAACCTCAATCTAGCAGCAATTCATCAGTGGAAAGCTCCAACAGCACTGAGACCAGCAGCCCACCTGTCAAAAGCAAGCCCCGCCTTTCTTTTCAGGGCGGGGCCAAGAGAGCCCTTCTCAAATGGGTGCAGACCACAGCAACAAAGTAAGAACTGTATTATGCCTTTGCAAGGCATTGAATGAATGTATTGTTCTTTAATCCCGTTTCCCTAAGTAAAGCATATGACTGCATTCTTCCGGGGTTTTGACATAATGTACATATGTACGCGTGTGTTTACAGGAGATTGGGTCTGGATGTGAAGGACTTTGGCCCCAGCTGGCGCTCAGGGGTGGCTTTTCATGCTGTCATCTTTGCTTTGCGACCCCATCTGGTTAACATGGAACGTCTTTGGAGGAGACCCAACAGGGATAACCTAGAAGAGGCCTTCTCTTTGGCTGAGAGAGAACTGGGCATCCCACGATTACTTGATCCTGAAGGTGATACCAGTCATACAGAAAAACAGAATATAGAGTGTTTTCATGTTTGCAATTTTTGGTCCAAATCATGACTAGAGATTTGATGCAGAGTCGGTTTTTGATGGTAATTCACAAATATGCTGGTTTGTACATAGTAACAGACAGACACAGTTTGTTTTTGACTGTGTACATTCAAATTGTGTTGCACAAGGCTTTAAGCGCCAAATGCTTAAATTCTAATTAGCAGCATGCCACTCACAGAGGATATGACTGATTAATTTTTAACGGAGGGGTTAAGTCTTCGACCTCCTAGATGCCATCTGAGCTTCCTCATGCTTCCTACAGGAGTCTGACAAATGAAGTTTGACATTTAAACGATTAGTGGCCCATTAGCCACGGTAAAGCTGACTGAACAAATAGTAAATGGTAAGTCAAGGGACATTGTCAGCCATAATTCTTTTGTAAAGGTAACCATCAGTGAAGCCTCTGCCAGACCATATCGACTTGACGATCGCTGATTTTTTAGACATTGTACCTGATATTAAACACAAAATTCTTACAATTGCACAAAAGTATTAAGCAGCACAACACTGATAATATTAAGAAATATTTCTTGAGCATCAAATTGGGATATTAGAATGATTTCTGAAGGATAATGTGACCCTGAAGACTGAAGTAATGGCTGCTGAAAATTCAGGTTTGCCATCAGAGGAATAAATTGCCATTTAAAATGCATTCAAATAGAAAAGAGTTGTTTTAAATTGTATTAATCTTTCAGAATATTACTGTATTTATGTATTTATCTTTGACCAAATAAATGCAGTTTTGTGAGCAAAAGAGATTTCTTTAAAAAAATATTGTAAAATATTATCGACCCCAAACATTTTAAAACATTTTAAAGGTAGCGTAGGTTTATGTAATATGTAGTGGAGTTTAAGACCAAAGATCTAAGAACAGAAAATAAAGAATCATGGCAAATGCGTAAGAAATGTTTCTGATTCTTGCTATAGCATTATCAAAAGTTGCAATTACTACCTGGTATCATTTTCAAAATACAACAAAAAACATATTGTGCATATAATCTTATATATAATTTGAGTAGGTAATTTCAAGGTGTTTTAAAGCTAAATGTTAATGCATGGATGCACAAAAACAGGAGACAGGAGGTAAAGCTAAAAGGAAATGACTGTGACTGAAAAAATCAATTAAATCAAATTAGCCACAGAACAATGAACCACAATGAGTGGGTAAAAATTCAACAAAAGAGGATGACAAACCTTTGTAGGAAGAAAGGAAGCTTTTGAATAGAGTTAGGGTTATTAGGGCCTCATCTGAAACACAGGGTGTTCGTTGCAGAACCTGTACTATTTTATTTTAATTTTGTTGTAAATTGTGAAATTACTGTACATTTTAATCTTCTTTAATGTGATTTAGATGTGGATGTGGATAAGCCAGATGAGAAATCCATCATGACATATGTGGCCCAGTTTCTGAAGCATCACCCAGATCGCCAAGAGACAGAGATAGGGCGGCAACAAGAGGAGGTACTATAAATATTTCTCATCCTACAACTATACTTCAACCAGCTTTCCATTCACTGTGTGTCTCATGGTCTGATGCTCTTTACTCTGTTAAATGACCACTATCAACTGTCTGTCTTATTTGTGGATTCACGTCTCTCTAACTTACCATTTTCTTACACTATATTTCTTTCTTTATACTCCTCCCTCTGTTTTGTCTACTAATGTCTTGTTGTTTACGTGCATCCCTTTTCTGTCTCAAGTTTTATCTTGCTCCTCGAGCCATTGAAGAAATGTTAGAGGTACGTTTGCTTGTATAAAACACATTATGCCTGCTTTGACTGCTCCGCCAGTGTTTCCACCTGCTGCTGCTGCTGTGCCATGTAGTTTAAAATCCTTTCAGTGGAATTTTGCCCTTCTTTTCATCATGAGTGGCGTTGATGTTGTATGGATCAGGTTTAATAATCCAGGCCATTGTATGCCTTTGATATGCCCGGTATAATTTTACTCCCTTTACTATTATATTTGCATTACAACTGGTTGAGATTTGCATGACCTTAACGACCTTTGGCTTTGCGTTGATACAGATAACCTGATGATAAGCATTAGTAGCAGTCTTTAAAAAATAACAATGGTTCATAACCAAGTTGAAGCGCTGAATTGATCCTGTTACCACCTGGTCCTTTTGTAGAATGCCTTAGTTCCCTCATGCCACTGTCTGCGCGTGTTTCGAAGTCACTGTAATTTGAACCATTTTCACCTCTTTGTTATACATTTAAACTGAGACAATGTAGGTTTTAATATTTAAGGGCATTATATGCCTGTGACAGCATTAAATTCGGGGAGGCGGGGAGGAGAACACGCGGCAGACGTTGGCAAGGTCATGATATAATCATTTTGATGACCCAAAGGCATTGCCTCGTGGAGGATGCCAAAATGTATGATGAGCGCCGGAAGAATAGGCTTAATTTCATTAGAATTAGCTGAACACTGCTCTCACTTTCTCGCTCTTGTTCCTAATTCATAATAGGGAGGGTAAATGTGTGTAAAATGATTAGTATCTGCCCTGCAGAGCTGATTTCTTGCTCCCCTGTGGAGAGGTTTGGGGCAGATCTGTACAATGGTGGAGAGGAACTCTGCAAACAGCATGAGTGCAAAGTCTGCGTTGGATTTATAAATGTGACATTAGTGATGCATGTTTGAACTGCAAAATTGTATTGAGTCGGGGGTTTAAAGTACATTAAATTACTTTAGGTAAGCAAATGATGAGTGTAGAGCTCCCCAAGGGCCTTAAATCTGCGCAAATGTTTGCTTTTTGTCTTGTTTCTACAATCCTAGCTAACTCAGCACTCTTTTTGTCTCTTAGAGGGAGCAGCGTAAGACACTGAGGGAGCTGAAAGCATGGGTAGATCAGTTCGAGAGAGACTGTACTCAAGCCCAGAGGGATGGAGGAAGTCTCGCTGTACAGTACCAGGTGAGCTCAGGGTCTCAGTCACAACCTATTGACTGAAAGCAATGTATTAGATAGTACATGATATCAATTGGATGCCCAGTGCCTGAGTGGTTAAATGGCCACTGTTCATACTGATATCCAAGACAGCAGTGTGGCTGTTGGTTGAAATACTGATATACAGAAGAATTCAAAAGTCTAGACTGTTAGTAAAAACCATTTTATCAATTTAACCATTTTATCAAGCTATGCTGTAATTTATTAACTAAAAAATTACGAAATAATGAGAAATGTTTATTAAGCATCAAATCAGCATATTAGATTTCTGAAGAATCACACTGAACACTGGAGTAATGTCAAATATGTTAATATAATTTTACAATATTACTGTTTGAAAAAGATTAAAAACAATTTATTGACCCCAAGCTTTTAACCAGTAGTATATGTTGTCAGGCATGATTTGAGATTTGACATTTTCACAGCGTGTGTGTATACTGTGTGTATACTCATCATAATTCATATGACTCTGTGTAAGCAAAATGGAAAAATGTGAAAAATATGGTAGATCCCAGACAAAACACTGGTTGCTTAAAACTCAGCACACTCCCACATACGCATGCAGACAATGCTAATATACATTAGAGCTGAGAGAACTCGTTGCTCTCATAATCATGGGCACTACACACCAGTGAGCGACGTCTGTTGCTTTCTGTAGCGCCCACGGACATGTTCCATATTCAGAAGAACCAGAGCTCTAGAAGAGACCGCATGGGTAGAGAGAAAGTGGAAAATTGGAGCCCATTATTGCATGAATACATGCATGTGCAATTTGGCTGTTTAAATTCTTTTTCAGCTTTTGGCATGTCTCTCTTTCTCCTTTTCTCTTGCTTTGTCATTGTTTGGACAGGCTGTGTTATCTTGTTGCCTTTCTCCTATTAGCATTACGTTGGACATTATTTGAATATTCAGAATTTTAGTAATTCAATTTCCTGTAGTTCTCTCTTTCTTTCATTCACTTGCTCTCTCTTTCTCTCAGACATTCAAGCGTTATCGTGTACAGTTTGAGGTGCAGAGAAGACAAGTGGAAACATGCATTCAGTCCACTCAGAAGGACGGCAAGCTGACTGCAGATCAGGCTCTGGTCAAACAGGCCTGGGAGAGACTGTCTGCAAGGGTCAGATACACCATAGATTTGTATTATTTTTATATGTGACCCTGGACCACAAAACCAGTCATAAGTGTCAATTTTTCAAAATTGAGATGTATACATCTGAATAAATAAGCTTTCCATTGATGTATGGGTTGTTATAATAGGACAATATTTGGCCGAGATACAACTGTTTGAAAATCTGAGGGTGCAAAAAAATCTAAATATTGAGAAAATCGCCTTTAAAGTCATCAAATGAAGTTCTTAGCAATGCATATTACTAATCAAAAATTAAGCTTTGCTATATTTGCAGTAGGAAATTTACAAAATATCTTCATGGAACATGATCTTTACTTAATGTCCTAATGATTTTTGGCATAAAAGAAA
>JAUZSZ010000134.1:17407885-17420848 GCA_034780575.1 Labeobarbus marequensis
TATCTATCTATCTATCTATCTATCTATCTATCTATCTATCTGTCTGTCTGTCTGTCTGAGTCAAAAGTCCAAATGTGTGTTTTTCCCCATCAGTGTTTTTTTTTTTTTTTAATGTTGATTACAAACACCTATAGTTTAAAACCCTCCAACATCAGAATGATTGTTGTAAATTCTGCCGTTCAAACTTAAATTCATGCATCATATTTTTGTAATTGAGGTTGGGCAAACAAGCGAACAATAATAAGTCAGTTTTATAATGAAGGTAATCTATTTTTAACTGAGGTTTAAATATATTTCTCACACATTCAGGTTGAGGCAAGTTGTTTGTTTTTAGTAAGTTGTAATCACATTACTATTATTATTAGCCTATATTATTATTATTATTTTAATTACAATTTTCAGGCCTACGTTTTTGCGGTTTCATTAATTGTTTCGTGCTTCATAATTTCATAAAAACCATAATCCACTCCTTTTAATGGCATGTTTCATATAGTTACAACATGCTCTCGGTCAAAAAGTAAATTTATTTTTTAAAAATGATCAATGGAAATTTTGTTGCCGTAACGTTATGCCTTTACAGAAATTTGACATTTAAAACAATAATAATAAATACATTGCCATGTGAAATAGCCTAATAGAGTAATATGGCTACAATGGTTACAACTTGCCCTGGTCTTCCTCGTTTATTATAAATATTTCTTTAGGTTAGGCAAAATAAATGATAAATGCGTCAGGAAAAAGATCAAATCAAATACAGCAACGTTGTGAATAATGAGGAAGTAAATTCTTTTCTTCTAGACTCTACAATTTAAAATAAAGAAAAAAAATGAAATGAGGCAAATGATTATTAAACATAATTTACATTTAGCCTAATCTACCCAACATTTTTTAAATTAATCGCCAGTTTGGCCAACATGATAAATTACAGAGGTTTATGTTAGTAAAAACTCTTAAATAAATTTGAAATCAGTTTCATCCAGTCGCAACGCTTCGAACATATTTTATATTTCTAACTTCATTTAAGCTATATCCATCAGTTCCCTTGGGAATTTGACCCATAGGAAAGGGTAACAAAAGATAAAAAGTTTTCTTCTTGATCTTGAAAAGTAAAAGGACATATATATCACTGTAAGAAAGAAAAAAACTCATTACACAAAATTATTCGTGTGATTGTTTGCGGCGCAGACAGTGGAGCTTTTAGACGGTCATCTACCGCCATCTATTGGTGATTTAATGTACCTTCACGCGACGCCGGTGAAATAGACCTCGGGAAAAATAGACGCCGGTGAAATGATTGCCAGTTTTCCTTCTGATTTTATAAACAAAACGGCATACCTGAGCGAATATTTGGAAAGGATTACAATGAGACATTTATAGCTACTAATAAACACGGATTATACTGACAGCTACATTCATCGACATCAATCGCACCCGTCTTCAAAACACAGTTATCTTCCAAAAAACACAAAGCATTTTTTATTAAAGCATACTGGAGGTATTTATATAGACCTGGAAACGACCATATAAACACAGTTCGTAAACTATAGGGCAATAAAGGAAAGAGGTTCTCATATGACAATGTTGCCAATCACAATATTAAATCTTGAGATAAGTATTTTCTGGGATGACAGCTGCATGGTGCCCAATACAGAAAAATAAGAGGAATATGCAGATCTTATTTCAGCAAACAAGACATTGACTTTACAAAATAAAATCATTATTGTATATTAATAATTAGTATATTAAACAAAAAATGGGATGGGATCTGGATCCAAGGTGTCAAACATCAGTGGTCGCTCACAAAAAAAAATGCACTGATGCAACATTCTTTTTGACCTTATCTGAACTGAAAAAATGGCTAAAGGATACTGACAGAGACAGCACATTCAGGTGGCACTTTGAACAACCACAATGTCAAATGGAATAAGAAAAAAAATGAAACAAATGGTTGCTGAATTTATTTTGTCTTGCAGAGTTTCATGCTCTTTTTCCTACATGTCATGAAAACTGTGCACCAGATGTGTTTCTGTATAGAGCTCACTGCCCTTGCAAATGATGCCTTCAAGTCTTGCACTGTTACAGTACAAGCAAAACTTAAATCTAAGGAATAAATTTCAGTGTTTTTTCTTGCTGTACCAGTGCATTTCCAAAATTATAAACAATTAAATAAAAATTAAATATTTTATCAGACATTCTGAGATGCATGTAGAACATTTTATCTAACGCAGAAGATAAAATGTTGATGAAAAGAAACCATAATCTGAGATCTCTCTCACTGGAGCAACTAAAAAACTTGATTCAAGAGCAGAATGACTTTCATTAAATAGATGACTTGCAGCACTGTGAGTCAGGGCATGTGTTTTAGCTCTAGGATTGCATATTTTGTTCATTGACCTCATTCAAGACATCATCTTGTATTATGGTGGTGAGCAGAAAAAAGCTAAAATGATGGCAAACCAGCGATGTATTTACTACCATAACCAGTTACTCAAAACGGTTAGAAATGTATTTATTACCATAACCAGTTGTTAAAACAGTTAATTCAAGCCAAATATGTAATCAGCTTGGACTAAGAAACCAGAAATTGTAATAATGCAATTTAAAAAAAATCATAACTGTGCTAAAGTAATAGTGAGAGCAAGGAAAAGCCTTTCCCTTTTATTCAGTGCGTGTGCTTTTTATACTTGGCTTGCCTTCACTAATAAAAGTGGTACAAGTGTTCCCCCTAGCGGCCAAAGCTGAAATCGTGTTTTTTTCTATTTTCTTGTAAATAAAACCAAATAAATTGTTATCTCTATTAATATTTCATGTCTGATTACTATCTTTAAAGGCTGGCAAACACAGCTGTCATGACTCAGCAATGAACTCTTAATGAGTGGGTCACAATATCAAGGCTATATTGTTTTGGGATAGTGTGAATGAAACGAGATAGGCTAGCCTACATGATGTTATTATTACTGATAATCTCTGACTCTGCTGATTTCAATCTCAAAACTCTTGCAAACAAGGTTGTCATGGCTCAGCTATAAACTCTAGTGTGCATCACATTCACGAGCAAATGAAGAAACAAAAATAAACAATACAGTATTTACCTCACACAGTATTACAGTGCTACAATCTATTAAAGGTGGGATGTTCGCTGTTCCAGAACTTCCGCCAAACTTTGCCAACAAATAAAACACACACCCTTTTTCAGCCATGGTATCTTTACCTATCAAACAAAAGCAAAACAAGCTCTTTACACACTTTCTCAGCAGCTCCTTGTAGCGATGAAAAGCTTTACAGTTCGCTCTTTTTTTTCATGGTCCTGTCACAGCTTCCGGCTTCCCATATATGGACTGCCCCTGTGACAGTGAACTCGCAAAATGACGGACAGGCAACAAACACATCAGAGGCTTTCTGATTGGCTAAACACATAATTCGACTGTCATAATCTCAGGGCAGTTATATTTCAATGAAATTCAGGGATCATTTCCTTTCTGTTACAGCACCTTTCATGGAAGTTCTCTCTGACTTCAAACTCTAGTTTAAACTTTGGGCAAAGTTAAGCAGACTTTACAAAGAATGCGGACGACAGCTGTGACATCAGCTCACGAGGGGCTTCATGCACCTCATGCTCATGAATAATGCTACTTCTATGCAGCTGGCGATGGAACATTCCTTTTAGTGCATTGGCTGATTGCATCCCTAACCCATTCGCTGTAGTTAACCGCATTGTTTGAAGAAGTTAGTGTGTGGTCTTGCCTATTCGCGTGCAGTCTGACATCTGTGCACCAGTACAGCGTCCCATGCTACTATTCTTCCAACGCAATAAGAACACCAGAGATTCATTTGTTATTGAGAACTTCATTTGGCATCATTGTGCAAACTGCTGACCTTATTAATGGATCAAGAAATTATTATTCACAAAATAGGCTATAGACTACACATCATTTGTATATATTTAAGTAAAATAATAGCCGTAGGCAAATATAATTCTTTTTTTTAAATTTACAATATGTAGTTTACATGTTAATTTGCAAGTTATGTAGGCTATATGGATAGTTGATATGAAAAACAACATTAAATATCGGTATATAAAAAAGGTTATATGAACCAGGTGTAAAATGGAGAAAAACAGTTTCAGATTCTAAGATAGGCCTATATATTTTTACCTTATTAATATTCATTGTAACCTAAAATCTTGACTTTGGGTTAAAATAAAAAGTCAAGCCATTTAGTATTTATAGGCTGTTATTAGGAGACGAATTACCAAAAATGGGTGCTTTAATAAAATGGCCACAAGGGGGCAATCAAACACAGAAACACAGATTTAGCAGGTGAATTTGGCCAACCTACAACAGACGCGCTCCTCGCTTTGTGTTTCACTTTAATGCTCCTCACTGCACCGCGCTGAATCGGCCCAATTCCTCAGGGTTTAAAATGCCATCAATAAAGCAAGAAAAGGAAGAATACGTCCAAGTGAAAATATGAGCCAGGGCATTGTAACCAATTTTTAATTTTAACATAATAGCGTTAAGAACAAGGATTTTAATTAAAATAATAATTTGGGCAAATAACAGTTTTCCAAAGTGAATTTGCCTACATTCACGTTTATTCCTTTAGCAGTAAGTAAAGCACTTGGTCAATGCAGTTATTTGATTAGTCATGTTTTAAAGATATAGTGAATGATGCTTTGTGACATATCTTCTTCTCATCTAATTTGCTAAAACAATACCGCAATATATGATGTTAATATAGCCTATTTGTAAATTAACTACAATGAACGCAGTCTATCATAAAAAATCAAACAAACACCCAACAGAAAAAAATAAATAAAATGCAAATGAATAATAACCGCGTCTTCTTTGTATATTACTGTTGTTGATGAAACATGTCATATTAATTATTTATCATGGTCTTTCATTTCTATGTATTGATGTTATTGTTGTCATTGGTAATAATGAACTGATAATGATGTTTTAGTTTTTCATGTAATGATTGATTTTTTAAAATAATTTATTTGATTTACCTTCTCTTTTTTCCCAAAGAGAATAACAATTTTACTTATTTTACTAGTTTTTGTCCTTTTCTCCTCCATTTTATATTTATGTGCAAATGACGAACAAATTTAATATTAAAAACTTTACAACCCAAAAGCACGTTAAACAGTTGATCAGCAAATATATTGCCCGTTGTCACTAGAGTTATCTAACAAAATGGCAATTTTCTATCAATAGTAGCTTTCTTTCATTTTCATTGTCATGATGAAGAAAAATGTCACAAGCGGTGCGAGCTCTCAACGGAAACCTAAAGCTATTATTAACTCTGAGATGACATGTCTTTCAGTTAAAGAAAACTAAAGCAGCACTGAAGTGTAACGCAGTGACACGCACCAACAAAGAATAGGTGCAAAGCACAATTTGGGTGGCTTTTTGTCCATATAGCACTAAAAAGGACACATTGCTTCATTGACACCTTTTGGCCAGCACAGATTTTGCCTTGCTCCCAAGCAGTACATTTGTTTCCCAAAAACAAACACCGCTTTACTTCACCCCTCCAGCGCACCTATTAGAGCCAAATGATTGAAATGAATCCTGACACGTGAACGAAAACAGGGAGCCATTCGTGTTCGACGGGCCGGCTGCAACTCTGTAAAAACACAAAACATCTTTACAAATATTATAAATCTGTTTTACCTCCTGTTTTTAATATTGGCCATGTACTTTTATACCACACGTGCCATTTTACACCCTGCAGCAGATGTCTATTTTATTATAAAATAAAATAAAATCGATTCTGTTTTATTATTTCACGTCTTAAGCAGCCCGAGGATGTGAGAATTTTCTCGTTTTCTGTCAACATTTCTACTCTTTCCGTGTGCTTGCGTCTTCCTTATCCTTAACTCAAGGGTAGACTATGCCTGTACCCAGAGGGAAAAGGTCTTCGGGTACAGTCTTTCCACAAACAGCTCTCGAGCGCTTATTGGTCGTGAGATGAGTTTAGGGAGGAGCGCTGAGCTCAGCCAAAAGGCAGAATTGGTAATTCGGTGAAAAAGTCCCTGTGAAGTGACGGATGCGGGAAGTTCACAGGTTTTCCCTATTCACTGCCTTCCCCACGTAAGACATTTGCTTTTCGTTCGCCTGCACAGCGAAGACCTGAAAATCCGCTTGGGAAGAAACTTTGGATGAAAGTTCTGAGACAAGAGACTGAAGGAAAAGGTGGAAGAGACGAACTTTGTAATGAATTTTCTTCTCGAAGTGAATTAAGACGTCTGCCTAGATTTTAACCTTCTTAATCTCTGTTCGTCCGCAGCAGGAGAGCGTTGGAGAGAGGGGTACGATGCAGGCGCGCTACCCCGTGTCTAGCCAAAGCCCTCTAGGCGTAGTGCCTTATATCACCGGGGATCAAGGCTTTTATCGAGCCGCTGCAGGAGGTGGATATACCGGTATGCCTGCACCTATGAGCATGTACTCTCACGCAGCGCATGAGCAGTACCCCGGCGGCATGGCCCGCGCATATGGGCCGTACGCCCCTGCACAGCAGCCCAAGGACATGGTCAAACCTCCGTATAGCTACATCGCGCTCATCACTATGGCCATCCAGAACTCAGCCGACAAAAAGATCACACTGAATGGGATCTACCAGTTTATCATGGAGCGCTTTCCATTTTACCGGGACAATAAGCAAGGTTGGCAGAACAGCATACGGCATAATTTGTCGCTCAACGAGTGCTTTGTCAAGGTGCCAAGAGATGATAAGAAGCCAGGTAAGGGCAGCTACTGGACTCTAGACCCGGACTCATATAACATGTTTGAAAACGGCAGCTTCTTGCGACGGAGGCGCCGCTTCAAGAAGAAGGACGTGCTGAGGGACCGAGAGGTGCGGGACCGGCAGGGTAAAGACAACCAGGGACAAGCGTGCGAGCAAGACGCGCAGCAGCCAGTGAAGCTCCGGGATATAAAGACCGAGAACGGGGCCTGCACGCCCCCGCATAACAGCACTCCACCCCTCAGCACCATGCCTAAAACGGAGAGTCCAGACAGGAGCGGTGGGAGTGCGTGTAGCGGGAGTCCTCAGTCGCAAACGACACAACAGGCCTTTAGTATGGATACAATCATGAACGGACTTCGCGGCTCCCCGCAACACGCGGCAGAGCTGCCGGCCTCTCGCGCCGCGCTGCCAGGTTCGGTGTCTCTGACCTACTCGCCGTCCCCGCAGCCCGCCCATTACAGTCCACCCTGCGGCCAGCCCGCCACTTACCACTGCAACATGCAAGCGACGAGCCTGTACACAGGGGAGCGCGGCCACGGGGATGACACTTTACCGGAATACACAAACACGACAAGCGCCTCCTCAGTCTCACACCCCCACCAGAGCTCGAGCCAGGAGAGCCAGCACTTGCAGCAGAACCGACTCGCGCCCTGGTACCTCAGTCAGTCCGGAGAGCTGGGGCACCTGAGCGCGAGTTATCCCAGCCAGCCGCAGAACTTTCACGCGGTGCGCGAGATGTTCGAGACGCAGCGGATAGCTCTGAACAGCTCTCCGGTGACCGGAAGCAATAGCTGTCAAATGGCTTTCCCGTCCAGTCAGCCACTCTACCGGGCTTCCGGAGCCTTTGTATACGACTGCAGCAAGTTCTGACCAAACGTTTCATGAATTTCAAAATTGTTTAATATATATTTGTATTATTTGCCATGTGTTTGTAATTTAAGGAAGCTTTTAGGTCAGTGAACTCGGGCCGATATGCGAGTTTGTGTTGGTAAGTAGGATAATTCCGCTGCACATAAACATTCTCTCCCTGCTCGTCCATCAAGACAGATGAAAAGTTGAAATGTGTTAATTTATTTCATGTAAGAGCAGGTGGACCAACTTTGCAAGGAAATGTCTTAAGTATTTATAATCAATTCAGTATAGAAAGGTAACGAGTGTACAACCGAGTTACATTTTTTTCTTATACCTTTTGAAATTATCTAAAGTTACTATTTGTTTAATAAATTGCCGTCTTGTTGGAGTTAAACTCTCGAGTGATTTATCGATTTGTAATGCCTGTTGAATCCATTATTTACTTAAATGACTGTCAGAGCTTATTGATCAGCGGCCACAAATAGCAAGGAATATTTTTAAAACGTTTTTAAACGTAGCTATTTAAGAAATATTTGCCTTTTTAAAATTTTCCTCCTCAAAATATTTGGCTCTTATTAAGGCATTCCTTGGACAGGGGGTGGGGGTCAAAGGTTTAAAAACATCTGGAAATTATTATTTTTTCACTTACGCTTGCAAGGAGTCATTAAATTGTTCCTAACCTAAAAATGCATTTACTAACAACTACAACAACAAAAAGACAATGTTTAATAATAACTATTATAAACACTTGACAAAATTTCAATGATTAATTCAGCGTTATAGGCTGCAATTCTTTTATGTAAATTAAAAAATAAACGAGCACTTTATTTGACTGAACTTTGTCTCGATTTACCTAAATCTCCGGAACAACTAGGCCTAGTTTTCGTTTTGTTTTTTTATAAATTGATATAAACGTGTTCCTAATTGTTGCAGATACTTACGAGAAATATATATTTATAAGGAATAAATGTTTCTAGTTTTAATATAATAAACATATTATTTTACTGAGATGTATCTTGCAGCCTTGTTTTATTTAGGCTATGCCAGGCTGTTTAGTTTAGCGTTTTTCCGTGTTCTCTTTTTATACGTCGGCACACTGGAGTAAACTGCACTTTTGCAATCTTGCGGAATGTAGACAACCATTGTCTTTGATAGAAGTTTTCATTTGTAAACACGTAATAGATTAAAAAGCAGATAAACAGCAGATGAAAGAATTGCTGTAGGCCAGACATGTTGAGCCAGCCATGTAAAATATGGGCTTGATAAATCAAATGATTAATTCAGCCAGAACCTCCAAACAAAAGCATTCAACCCGGTATGTGACTCAGTGCTTTGTTGATTTCTGCGTTGCTTTTTTTAACATACAGTAAATGTAAAACAAATATACGTCGATATGTTTTAACTCAGGCTCAAATCTACTGTTGTCAGCTCAAGATACGGACACAAACCAAATAACGAATTACCCTATTTAACATTTCAGTGTAATAAGATTGATAATTGTCTAATTTTGTTGTCCTGATACATATTAAGCAATATTTAAATATGCAGCTGTGCACAGCGATGTGTAAAGCTTCTTGCAATCATCAGCAGCAGAAACTGTGGGCCTTGCAGTGCAGCTCTTGTAGGCTATTTATTTGGTATAAAATTGGCCCCATAACTGATATGGTGTTTTGTGATTATATAAACGCTGTGATTAAATAAGGGTTGTGCATGATTCACAGATACTGTTTGAATAGGCCTCAAGTGTAAAATCAAGAGGAACAAATGAGGAGAAACAGGAAGAAAGATGAAAAGACAGACAGAAAGAAAAAGAAAGAAAGAAAAACAAAAAGCTGTGAATGCGTTAAGTCTGTAAGTATCGTTGCAAGGTCAGCTCGAGGCGATTCGACTTTGTATGAAGGGCTTAAGTGGCAAATGCATTACAGGTGCGCACTGGCAGTGTTAGGGGCTCGTGCCAGTGAAAAGGTGTCTGTTGTGATCCGCTGCGTGTTTCAGGGTTGAGTTTCTGGCGAGGGGAATATGATACAGCAGAGAGAGCCTTCTGGTATTAACGTGGCACGTTTTAACCAGATGCAGATCTCATAATATGCCTGAGAAGTGTGTTTGGTTGTTTATTTTAAATCGATGTGTATCATGCGTGATAGATATTTTACCATTTCCTGATACATTTTGTGGTCTCTTTAAATTAGATAAATGTAGGATAAACTGTCCAATTAATTTTCAATAGTGTTTGTGCGTTTTGTGAGGTGCTGCTAATTTATTGAAGACTAATTCATCAGTTTGTATTATAATAAACAGTAAAACTATAGATGCATTATTATAAAAACTACAACAATATTAATAATAAAATAAAAATATAAACTACATAATTTAATACAAATGTAAAAGTAAAAAAAAACGTTTGATTGGCCAAACAACAAACTGACTAGAACTCTTGAGGCCAGATTTACCTCGGCCTAAATCACATTTGAACAATTTTGTTGGCAGTAAATATATTTGCTAAATGTTAGTAATTTACAGTATATAAATGAACCTCTTATATGTTTTATCTTTTTTTTTCTCACAATCTGAGCTAAATAAAAGAAGCAATAAATACGTATGTAGATCAGAAATATCTATATAATTTTAGTGTTATAATACAACATATTAGCCACTTTAAATGCCATATTAAAATTTTCTTAATACTTTACATATTTATAACTATAAATGTTAATAAATATTTAATAATTCAAAACTTGATTAACATATAACAAAATATACTCCTAATTTGTTGCAGCGCACCTGACGAAGTCTTTATCTTTAAAGACATTAATGATAATTATATTAAAGTATTTTTCTCACGGACAAAAACGGAATTGCAAATAAAACTTAAGTAAACACAATACCGTGAACTGTGAGCAAGGTCGAGGGGCTTATCACGGATTATCTGCTTGACGATGAAAAATAAACAAGAAATATAGATACGAGTTTACCTTGACAGAGTGGATTTGAACAAAATGATTTTTCTCTGCTTTACAAAAATGTCAAAGGGTATAATTGTGAGACGGATGTGAGTGAATGTTCCGAATCAATGAAATCCAAATGCTTGACCCTGACAAAGCAAATAATTCCTGCTGTTCCAAAATATAATAGAGAAAAAAATAAACAATAGCCTACCGGGAAAGGGTGAGGCTAATTATAATACTAATTAAATTTCACTGAAATATAACAGGAATATAAATGTCATATATGATATATAAACAATTATACATCACTGATGTTATCTTTCTATAGAAATAATGAGAAGGTAAACTAACGGCAGTTTAGACTACCATATAAAATTCTCCATATTGATTTTTAAAATATTATTTCATTATTAAACATTTTAAACTATTAATTTTTTTAAAATAATTTTATACACTCCATACACTTTAATGACTTTTGGAAGCAGTGAGCAAACAGTTGTCGCAGATAGGATTATTTGAGTCCCGTGTATTTTTAACTAAGAATCTTTTGAGATTACTGACAGAAAATATAAATAAAGCATTATATAAAATTCTGCGATTTAACAATATTAGGGTTTTTCACGTGCCTTAAATTTTTATGATACTTTAATTTGTTGGTCCAACTGAATTTCACGTTTCCTACTGCTTTTACTTGAACATCAGCAGGGTAGTCAAACAAAATACCAGAAATTTCTCCGCTCAAGCGTAAAAAATAAATTCGCCGGGATATATAAGTGGCTGCTCGCTGCCTGTGCACCTGTATGTGGTAGAGCTCGCGACCCAGGCCAATGGAAAAGTGCTTTTTACGCTCGCGGACCGGCGAGGTACAGTCTGGTTCCAATCAGGCCCGCGCGCGCGCTGTTTAAGGCGCTTAAATGGCACTCCATTGGCTCGAGATGCCGTCTCAGAAACACAAATACACATACATCAACCGCCCCCACTATCGCCTGTTTTACGAGGGTCTCAAAGACCTCACTTTCTTTGTACGTCGGTGTCAAATGACCTTCATTTGGCACTTCGAATAGACTAGAATATCCGTGGCCTCTTGAGTCGTTTAAAAGAAACTGATTTTACCGGGTCTCTCCCTCCTCGCTTGAGGTATATATATACACCTCCTTGTCTCTTGAATCTGTTGTTACTTTGATGAGGACAACCGTGTCGTCATTACAAATAAACACGGCGGAGGATTTTCGCACACAGCGAAACGTCTTCACTGTCAGGGTTCAGTGGCCCAGCTGCGCCCGACGTCAGAGGTGATTAAACATGAGCTGCTTTACAAGGCCGAGTTACTGCTCCCTAAGCTGCGCGCGGTGGGCCGTACTCGAGCATCTGGAATGAAGGACCGCGAGGCCTCGTGGACGCCCGTTTCCCTCCGAATACAAGAGATCGGTTGTGCTCTGCGCGAGGTGCTCGGTGACCGCCAGGCAACCCGCGAAAGTTGGCACGAGCCGCTTTCTGACGCATTTCACTGTATATTTAACTTCTGAGGCGAGAGAGACAAATGTTAATTTGACAAATGTTAATTTGTCATAATATATTTTTTCATAATATCTGAATAGAAGTTTGAAAACAAGCTGTTCTATAATAATTACTAAGCTATATTGTCTTGGACAATGCGGGGACCTTGGAGTCAAAAAGGTTGAGAACCACAAACAAACACTCAAATGACTCTTTGGGGGGAATTTACACACATTACAACTGCAATTTTAAAACTTCATAGTTTGTATTTGCATTTTAAATAATCAGGAAACAATTTTTCATGTTCCAACCAATTAATGTCATCATTTCAGTTGAAGGAATCACATGAATAAAACAAACAGCTTTAAAAAGCTCTACAAACCTTTTAATTCCTTATTTATACATTTTTTCATGATTATGAATAAAAAGGCTTTATAAAAAAATGGATAAAAATCATTTAGACAGAGCACAAACTAAAAATCCATACACAATCTTAAATATGACAGTATTAAGGAATTGAGAAAGGCAACAGCGGGGACCCTCAAAACACAGTGAAACTGAGATCAGAAAGCTGAAGCAGGAAAGAAGACGACAGACGGAGGAACAGAAATGCAGCTGAATGCTTCTTCCAATGATCACACACGCAAACACATGACAGCCGCCTCTTTGGCATGCATGGAGATGAAGGCGTGTGAGCTCAGGCATTCGGGTTGTTCCGCATGAGCTCGATGTCCGCGTCCACCATTTCTTTAACAAGCTCCTGTTGGAATACACACATACACACACACACACACCGATTATTTCTCAATCTCCAGTGCATTGGAAGTGAACCGCTTTGATTTTTTACAGGAACGCTTACCTCGAACGTCACACGTGGTTTCCAGCCCAGGATCTTTAAGGCTTTGGAACTGTCTCC
>JAUZSZ010000134.1:17425000-17439393 GCA_034780575.1 Labeobarbus marequensis
ATATATATATATATATATATATATATATATATATACATACACACACTCTTTCTTAGTTTTTCTTGTTAATTTTTTTTAATAAAATTCAGATTCTGTGACCTGATGTTGTTAAGTGGTATATGTATTTTGTGTATGACATTATGTCCACCTTAAATATGGTTGTATGTATGTATATTCTATATGTGGTTTTCTCTTTACCACCAGTGCATTTGGTGGTTGTTTGCATTATAAAGATACAAAATGGATTTTAGTACTACTTCAGTAGGTTGGTATATTAACACTATATTAGTTAATGAAATAATTAAATATTACTGTAAATTAAATTTAAATTGGTAAAACCTAAAATATTACCATCCTACCATATTTTAAGGTAAAGTTAAACCACAGCTGCAATTTTTATTTTTAAATTTCACTTAACTGAACTGTGACTGAAAAGCACAACACATATTTAGCTCAATTAAAGAGTTTCACCCAAAAATAAATATCCTGTCCTCACTGGACTTTTTCCTCTGCTGCAGAACACAAAAGATGATATTGCGCTCCAAAACAATATTGGAATGCACTGACTTTCATTGTGTGTACAAAAAAATAAGTAAACATCTTTTGTGTTCTATAGAAGAAAGTCACATGGTTTTGCAACAACATGAGGGTGAGTAAATGATGAAAGAATTTTTATTTTTGAGTGAACTATCACTTTAACACTACTAGAATTATTATCATGAGTTCCTTCACATTTGTAACTCATGCATGTAATAAAAAAGAAATGGTCTTGTCTGGAGTGATCGAGAGTGAGAGAAGAGGAGGAGAGAGAGGACAGAGACAGGAATGACATGGAGAGAAAGGAAAATGATGATAAATTGAAAGCTTGGAGAGACGAGCTGTGTGAAAGTTAAAGATCGAGAGAGGAGAAAGCGTGAGGGAGAGGTAGCGAGGAATGTGAGGTGTCAGGAGTTCAGCAGTCTGACAGTGTGAGTAAGAGTGCCGAGAGCCAGAGTTAATTACTCAATCAAGATAACGAGCCTGGGACATGCCATTTACAGAGGCCAGCCCACAATTAACCTCCCCTCTCCCACTACACACAGCCGTGAATGTGCGAACACGCGCACACACCCATGAGGTAATTATGACACATGGTACAAACAAACCCAACACTGGTACACAAGTTAACAGACTTTTTCCCATTTACACAGTCAAAAACACCTGCTGGAAAGAAAAAAACTTTCTGATCTAATGCCACACAGGATTGTTTTGATTACTCCAAAATGAACAGGCTTGTTTACTTAAATAGCGAATTGCTAATTTTACTTTAAGTAACTAATCTAGTTAGTTGCATCTGATTTCAACCTACTTTAAAGAAATATTCCAGGTTCAATACAAACTAATCAAAGTCGACAGCACTTATGATAAAATGTTGATCATCACAAAAATAAAATTTGACTCGTCCCTTTAAATGAAAGCGAATGGAGCCAATCTGTAAACAATAAAATACTCAGTTTCAATAGCACAAGACAATAAACAATAAGTGTGTTGACAATTTTAGTGTGAAAAATTAAACAATTTTACAACTTCATAACATTAACAAAACAATGTAATACCTAAAACTCTACAATGGTAAACCTTATTTAAACAGATTTGCAGTATATAATACATGAGTATTAACAGAAGAGTTCATTTTACTGCTTTTATGAAATTATAAGCATCACATTTTTGCTTTTAAGTCCTCCAAAATTGGAAATGTCATTTTATATATCTCACCGTAATCTTGATTTTTCTTTTTCTTTTTCTTTTTTAATTCAGAAAATGAGGAACACTCAGAAATTATTTTTTGAGGTAATCAACATTAGACAACAAATGCTGTTAAGTGAGCTCAACTTTTACAGAACTCATTAAATGTTGCAAACTTTTAGTTTAGCAATAGACATCCAGCAATGTAATATCTACTTTTGCTCAGAAGGGAATGCCTTTCTTCTCTAAACATTTAATTAAAAAAAAAAAATCACCTGTTTACTGGGGATCTTTACACTTGGCTTGCTTTTTAAGTGTTATATTCTCAACTCTCATTCTTTTTTAAAAGCTCTTTCTCTCTCTTTCCCCTCCGTGGGGCCCAGGGTGGTTCCGCTCAGTCAAAGTCCTTCAGGAAATACCAGAGAGTAGGCCAGGGGAGAACATACACCCCTCTCTCCCTCTTTATTTTTTTAGTTCTGTTCTCTCTCTCCCTTAACAAGGAGTGCATGAAAGTAAAAAAAAATAGTCCCGGGACGCGAGGTAAAAAGTGCCATGTAACGTTATGAAAGTGAGTTAAGCTCTACTGTAAAGTGTGATGGAAATAAATGTGGATGTATATACGGTCATCATGAGGAAAAGCTGAACGGTAAGAGCGTGGCTTTATTGCAGGTTTGAGTTCTACCTGGCACCCGGCCAGACTCTTTACAACATCATTAACACTCAACTTTAACAACTCTGACCTATTACACTGCATATCACCGTAAAACTGTCACAAAGAGCCAGCCTCTCAACCACAGCAACTATAATACCCAGAAAACCCTAAAGACTGCACTACCCATAAAGCATCACGACAGACAACAGAGGCTTAAGCTCATCTTAAGGTGGGGGACCTGCCTTCAACAAGCACATAAATCTAAAAACACACAAAAGCATGCAGGTCGGTTGGCCACTAAGCTTTAGCCTGAAATAAAATGGATCTTGCATTCAAATTAAAAGCAAAGCTGCAGGTAAGTGATGATGCAGCTGTGTTTTGCATGCTGGTACTATGACGCTCAACATAGGTCAGATAAGGCAGACTCCTGCATTCACAGAGTGAGGGCCTCCATGTGTGTTGTGTGTGTGTGTGCTGCTCACTACAGGATGCTTTTTATCTCGCTCCTGACCTCTGCCACAGAGCAGATAAGATCACCCCATCCTGATCCTTGGAGTGAAAGGTCAAAGCCATCTTTCATTCCAACAGAAACCAAAAAGCATGTATGCGCTTCCATGCTACGTAAACACAGCCCACAGATCTATACATCGTAATAGTGCACATACGTCAATGATACTGTCTGCCTACTTCTAATGTAATAATGTAAACTCTAAAGCAAGGTCACAGTCATATGTTTGATTTGCAGGGAAGACACATACTGATATACCCTAAATTCATTGTAATTTGCTTTGGGTAAATGCATTAATGTAAATGTCTGAAGTAGTTTAATAAGTATAAGGCTAAGGAAACAATGGCTGTCCATTCTATAAACATCGAACAGTCATAAATAGCGTTCAGTGCTAAATTGTCAAAACATAATGCAATTTATTATTATTATTATCAACAATACAGAAAATAAGATAGAAATAAGTATAATACAAATAATATAAATTAAAAAGTTAAGAAACATTTTATCATCACAAAAGTATTTTCTATTATAGTATAATTATTAATTACAACAGCAACAATAATAAAATAACAAAAATAAACAAATAATTTCAGGATATTCTAACAAAGTATTATTATTATTAATATTATTATTATTATTATTATGAAAAAGAAGCAGTTATAAGAGAATAAACTGAAAGAAAATGAACTAAGATAATTAAAGATTTTTTTATAATTTCTTCTTCATATTATTATTATTATTATTATTATTATTATAAAAAAATATATATTATTGCCATTACTGGAATCAAACATACTTTAAAAAAAATCATAAATTCACAAAAGTATTTTCTATTATAGTATTCTTATTAATTACAACAATAACAAAATAACTAAGATAAACAAACAATTTCAGAGGATTTTTATCAAAGTATTATTATTATGGAAAAGAAGAAAAAAGAAAATGAATTAAGATAATCATAAATTTTGAATAATTTCTTCAGATTATTATCATTTAATTTGTATATTTAAAAGTATATATATATATATATATATGTGTGTGTGTGTGTGTGTGTGTGTATAATCTTTATTATGTTAACAAAGTACTTAAAAAAATTAACTGACAGAGTGAAGATGCTTATGTGCATTTTAAGGGACATTAAATATCAAGACAACGTGCATTTACTACTCTAAAAATACACAATATTCCACAAAAGAACCACTGTCTCAAATTTAAATCTGTAAGAAAGATGTGTAATTTGTCTTTGAGTTGCTGGAGGAATCATGTTGACATATGTACCATAGAGTCCTAATCTCTGATAATCCACATAATTCCATCATTATGTTGTGGCAATTCCTCAGGGTGATCAAGTCTGTGAGTAGATGAGATGAAATACACACATGGTGAACTGCAGCCAGTGCAGCTTGTGTGTTTTGTCTATCATCAGCATGCATGCTCACACTTACACTTACTTAATGTACGTTACATTTATATTCCTGGCAGACACATCCTGAAAGCATTCATACACATTCAAATACATTTCGCTACTTATTTTCAGTAATCTTTGCCGCATAAGACCCTCAAATCTTGTAAAAAGGCAATTACAAACAATTTAATCATCTGAAATTACACCATATAACAAAACAACCACAGCCCAGTTTACCCAAAACAACTTTGAGATGTGCACATAAGTTCAGCAGGGCAAGACATTCATAAAAGGCCCGAGTTACTAAACCAAGCAACTGCTGCAAACTCGGTGCTTGTGGAATTCGTTGCTTCAAATCAAAGCTTTTTGGTTTCATTATGCCCTCTCTCGTGCTCCTTTCTCTCTCTCTTTCAAAATGAAAAACGAAAAGAAAAAAACCATGAGGGTTTCCTGGGGACTGTCTGGAAAATAAAAAGTGAAAAAGAAAAAAAAAAGCCTTTGGCTAACTTTGGTCCTCCTTCCCCAAAGTGCCTCATAAAAATTGTTTAAATCAGCATCCGAAAGAATGAAATGGATGTGCAAAATCATATTTGCTGAAAGGCAGAGCAGGGACCGCAGGGTTCACGCAGCGGTCTTCAGTGGCCATCTGGGGGCCACATTCATCAGCTCGAGCCTTCGCTATTAAAAACCCCCTCAATCAGCTAAAAGACAGAGCACTTGGTTTTGATGTGTTCATTATTGCACCCAATTCGCTGCGTCCTTGTGTAAGTGCAAATGAGAGAATAAAAGCGAGAGAGAGAAATAAAAGAATGACTCTCCTGCTGCAAATCGTAAAAAAGTTACCGAAATTCACTCTAATATTTCAAGCTTCATTTAAATCGTGGTATTTCAGGCCTTAAAAGGAAGTTAGCATATTATTTCAACACGCACACACGGTGTCTTTGTCTGTGAGTAGATGACGTGTGATGGACAGACGAGGCCAAGCGCATTACCTGCTTTTCTCATTGTGAAGCTAAAGCTACGCATACCTCCTGAAGGAATGTGAGCGTGTGTGTCGACTGAAAGAACACATCCAGTGAAAGCGAGATACAGGTTGTATTTGCAGCAAAGCCACAGATGAAATCCTCCCCTACGCACACGCATACGCTCGTTATGAGATCTCCAAAGGTTATGCAAATAAAGATGGCCGATTTGAGTTTCATCATTCGCTCGCAATTTACGCACATCGAACCACAAGTTACGTCTGGCATGACAGCCATCACTCAGAGGCTTCACATGTTGATTTTGGGAATGATAATAATGCATAGAGCCATTCATCTAACAGCAGTTTTGGGTGTGACAGTTATTTTTAGCGTTAACGTGGGATCTTTCAGCCAGAAGATTTTTATCTGTCAGTAATTATGCTTTCATAAATCATGCAGGTGTAGTACGAACGAAAATAGATTAGGATGGCTCAAAAACACAGCAGTTCGTGTGACAACTGACGATGGTCTCTTTGGATAAACAGGTAGCGTATTCAGCCCACTGCTTTTCTATTAATAGGTGTGTATTTCATCCAGTTACTCCCTTCAGGTGACGCAAGTGTGTGTTTGTGCGTGTGCTGGCAAAGAGGAGCAAAAACATAATTACGCATTTGAAATTGAAGTAAGACCTTTTCTATTCTGTTTCTGCCAGAATGAGCGCTTTGATTGATCGTAGGCTTCATCCAACAGATTTTAAAACATGTTCACATGTAGCCTGTGGACAATGCATTTGTAAATCTATCGCAAATACACACACTCGCTCTCATACATCCTTGTAAGTGACCTGCGTCCCGTACTGACACTACTGCCTCCTGAGGAAATGCAGTGATTTACTTTGTATCACAGAAGTTAAAGGTCAAATTCCCATTTCGCCTCTGTGTTGATGGATGGCCTGTTCGGTTTATACCTTTTAGAGTGTCTTTAAGTATCCTGGGCTGATATTATGTAACAGCATTGGGAGGTCATCAAAAACCTGATACTAAAAATATTTAATAATTTTATACCCTAATAACAGATTTCTGTCTTCCTGCACTGCTTCTTTCTGTCTTACCTTTATGTTATTTTTTCTTCTAACTGAAAAACCTCCTTGAAAACACCCCTCTGACCCATACGCAGTACACACGTGTCTTGGAGAAAACCTCTGATCTGTCAACAATCATTTCATGTGCATGTTTTCTTTACAGATTTAGTGGCCTTTCTCATTCCTAAATGACCACCCAACACACAATCATGTCAGGTAAGGAGACATTGGACATTTTAATCATCTTGTCTACTTGAGTACTTCATAGAAAAATACTTTTTTTTTTTAAATTGTTGAACTATGCACATACACTGCTGTCTAAAAGTTTGCGATTAGTAAGATTATTTGTCTCATGCTCACCAAAAACAGTTAAAACAGTAAATATGTGAAATATTATTACAATTTAAATTAACATATTGTATCTATTTTAATACATTTTGAAATGTAATCTATTCAGGTCTTCAGTGTCACCTGGTACTTCAGGAATCATTGATGATATAGTGCTCAAGTAACATTTCTAATTATTATCAATGTTGTTTTGCATGCTTAATATATTTGAGGAAACTGAATAATCCTTGCTGAATAAAAGTATTACTTTTAATAAAAGTATTATTGACCCCAAATTTTTAATGGCAGTGAATATAAACAACATGGCATATTTGGCTAACACACTGGGTCTGGCTTTTTTGGGGAATTGTTGTATGTTAAGCGACACATATTTAAGATGGTCTGCCAAGTTAAAAACAAGTTCTTCCAAAAAGTCTCAAGACCCCTTCCACTGAGTTATGCAACGTCTAGCTGTTTTTTGAAAGAAAGAACGTGTCCTATGTGAACGCCCTCTAATCCTCTCTAGAGATTTGAATGTTGCTGATTTAATGGAGTATAAGTCACAATGAACAATACTGAACCAAATAGCTGTCTAATGATGTCATAAAATAAACATAAAGAAAACATATTCTCACCACATATCTAAGAGATGTCAACACTTATTGTACGGTAGTCTGTGTATGATATTTTGTAATGTCTCACCTCCTAAGGGCACCTCGGAAGTTCTGATCTTTTAATAATGAGAAGATACTAGCAGTGACTTACCACTTCAGTTGGCCGATAGTACTTCGGATCCACCTTCACATGAATCTCTCCCGTCTCCTGACATCGGCCCACCTCCTCCTCATTCTTCCCCTCCCACCTAAGTGCGAGAACAAGAGCTTTGAACCCATTCCTTCATTTTATTTGTTTTCCAATTCAGCTGTCAGCATATGCGTTACATATTTACAATATTTATGGTGTGTTTGCGTGTTGTTTTGCGGTTTTGTACAGCCTGCCGGCGAATCAACACCAGATGTGCCAAATTAACCAGATGGGCTAAATCTGAGGTAGATGTGTGTGTGTATGCGTGCTCTCACACAATGGTTTTGCCCACGTGTTTGAAGGCCTTCTCCACAAACTCCCGTACGCTGTGCACTTCCCCCGTCGCAATGACAAAATCGATAGGCTCCTGATGCTGCAACATCAGCCACATCGCCTAAAACAAACAGAAACAACAAGATCGATATCATTATTATGAAGCACGTTCCATTTCAGAAGACGCATATGTGATTGATGATATAATATCAATATGATGACCTCATATAACAGTATCAAAACAGCTTTATTTTCTCAGGTTCACATTTGAGATCAAGTATCAAGACTCCCCCCGCATACACACGACACAGATTCAACGCAGACACATCTGCTCCCAGTAGGATGTGCTTTTATGTGGTTACGATCTTACACACATCCCAACAGACAAACACACATGGCCGTCCCCATCCTGACGTCAACACTAGGCCTCATGGGATGCCAACTGTGGGAATAAAGCACAGAGTTCCCAAGTCCATACAACCACTACACAACGACATAAACCCACAAACTATATCTAAATAGTGATCTAGATGAAAGAGAGAGTGCTTTTGGAGAAATAAATGGTGAGATACTTAAAACAAGAATGCTTGCCAAGAGGTCAACGGGTGATAGTCTTTTGTCTTTTTTCTCTGGCTTTAGCTCCCTCTTTCTTTCTCTCATACACATTTTCTGACTCCAGGGCTTCAGCGTTTAGCCAGTTGGCCGGAGAATCTCCCCGTTCCCTTGACAGGACTGTGCTCTTTTCTTCCCCTCAGCTTGATGGAGGGATAAAGACCCCATCAGCACGTTTTATATGCTGCAGTGGGAGCGCCGCACTTGGCTGCCTAACTCATTCATATTTCACTCCTGCTGCACTCACTTGCACAAAAACCTCCCAAATGAGATAACAGACAGACAGACAGAGAGAGAAAACCATAAAATGAGACACTTGAGGGAACTCACACAGCATTGTGATGGATACAGCTTTGGATTTGATCACGGCACAAAGTCTAAGCAATCAAACTGTATTTTAAACATCTGTAGG
Organism: Labeobarbus marequensis; assembly: GCA_034780575.1. NCBI lineage: Eukaryota > Metazoa > Chordata > Actinopteri > Cypriniformes > Cyprinidae > Labeobarbus > Labeobarbus marequensis. Next base: position 17,433,762 of record JAUZSZ010000134.1, read on the forward strand.
TTAATTAAAAATGACTGTTCTACATCACAAACCACTAAACACCAACTGTGAAGGATTAAGATTGTGTTCAGAGCTGCTCTGTTTGATTTAGTCTAGTCTGAAATGTAGAAATTCCCTCAGCACACACATGAGAGATCTAAAATTAATTTTTTGCTATAAGTGAGAACATTAGCCATAAATATATATATATATATATATTTTACGGACCAATAAACTGTTATTTTGCATTTTTTTTTTTTTTAAGTGCAATACATAAACACCCCTCACACACCTGAATGGTTGCAGGCAAGTGCATCCATTTAAAAATGCCTTATGTAGAAATGTCTGTGCAAGCAGAATTGTTTTCATTTTTTAATTAAGAATATATATTTTGTCCCAATGACAACTGATTTATTAAACATACTTGTGACAAACAGCTCAAGTCACTGTGTCATTCACGGCTTTCGGTGTCTGTCACAAAAACATGAAGACAACACATGTTGTTCCTCATATTTTTGTTGAGGACTATTTGCGTATGTGTTGTCACAGAGTTCTGGAGAAGATGAATGTCTGACAGTACATTTTCCCCTGAGGTAAAAGTTGTTAGTCGCGACAGATGTTTTCTTTAGAAGACACACGTCACTGACATCAAGCTGGGGTCAGGCTTCTTACAGTTTGATATAAACCATATAATGTTGCAATTCCTAATAAAAAATGTTGCAATTCCTAATAAAACTACCAGCTTATTGGCAAGCAATACAAAGGACTTGACTGTCAGTTGGTGCTGTGAGTGATAATTCTGGAGTATACACGCATACACACATATGTTATAATGACACCATAAGGCAAGTAAGAGGAATGTCACAACCGAGAAAGGTCAAAGGTCAAGATAAAGTGTTCTATCTTTGCCAATACAGCTTTTAAATGATGAAACCTACATGTAACAGAGGTGACATTGTGTCTATGTGTGAGAGAAAAAGACTGATGAGAAAACAAGAGGGACAGACATAGAGGTCAAGTGAAGGGAGGAAATGGTCTGCAACATTCTCTGATCTTATTTTAGTCACAGCAACCAGCATTCCTGGATTTGTCATTCTTTTGTTTCTCTCTTTCTCACACTGATGGCAAAGTGAAGCACTATAACAGATTCATTCCTGAAACCTTCTCCACCATGTTTGGTTTGCTTTAACAGACATTATTATTCAGCAACTTTCTGGATTTGTCAGCAAGGACTTGAGGTGGTTTAGCACCACTGTAAACGCATCCAACAGGAAAAATATTCCGAACTGAAACCCGGCTCGTACTGTATCTGTCTTAATTGCCTAGCTTTCCGTCCTTTTCTCTCCATTCCTCCCTCACGCCTCTCTCCAAGGATCATTAGTGCTGTGAGAGACAGCTGAGAGGCCTGCAGCACAACTCCCTTCCCCTTCCTTCCTGTTCACACTCACTCTCTCCTGGCGTTATGGGAGGGGTCTGGACGCTCTGAGGCTCTCTGGGTATTTCAGCCACAAATGTGCAAGCTTTGTGTATAAAAAAGAAAAAGCAACATGCTTTCATTATTTGTGTACACAGTTCGGTACCTCATTATATGTACTTCTCTCCCACAATATCATACTCCTAGGCCTCTAAAGTCTTCAAATAACTGTTTTTGCTAGTTCCTAGATGATTGTGCCTCTCTGTTGTGGCCCGCACCTCATAGATTGCCACAGAATAGCTTGCTGCCCCATATTAGATACTCTCCTTCTACTGATGTTTTTAAATCCCATCTTAAAGGAACAGTTTACACAATTGAAATATTTTCAGTATTTACTTATATTATCTTAATAAATGAGGTCAATAATATTAATTGCTTTATTTATAAATGTGATTTGATCGGACTAGAAAAAGCGATAAAAATTCAAGTAAATTATGAATAAATCTCAAAAAATGCAATACAGTTTTTTTTAATTACAAGTCTGCCTTAAAGTGACAGTTTACACAAGATTAAAATTCTGCTGCCTCATTGTCATTCCAAACCTGTGGAACATAAAACAAGATATTTTTGAAAAATGTTTAAACCGTTTTTGCCCATATAACGAAAGTCTATGAGGTCCAAAACAACACTGGACCAAACTGACTTTTGCTGTATGCAGAAAAAAATATATTTTTTGTGCTTCACAGACGAAAGAAGGTCATACAGGCTTGTTCAGTTCAGCGCCAGGGCTTAGGCCACTTCCTTCAACACTGGCCTAACACAAAAATACCATCTGATCCAGGACCTGTGCATGGATCAGTAAACACATGCACACATCTGTTTAAATGATCACTTTAAACCTCAGTGGAAGGGTCACAGAGGTAGAGCAAAATGTGAGGTTCAAGGGCAGTTTCCTTCTCTGGTGGATCAAGGCGTCTGAGCTTTCCAAAAATTACACGTACACCAGTTTGTTTGAATTTGTGTCAGTGTTCCTCCTGTCATCCGTCCATGCAAGCAAACTCAAACTTGGATGAGAGGTGAGTTTAAAAGAAGGTGAAAGAGAAAACAAAGGATTAACTGTGATGACATCCTCTTCTCGGCCTCAATGGCTCTTTTGTTTTTATGCATCTGGGCTTGTGTGACTATACTTTCCTGCAGGTGCTTTTGAATTAAGTATCTTGAAATATTCAAATCATCTTAAGTTTTGGAATGGTAAATTATGACATATTATGCAATCACTGGTCATATGACCATATGCATTCAATCACAATTTAAACAAATTAACACTAGCTGGGTGGCTAATTTTCCAATGGGAAATGTTATGAACGTTTACGTAATTACACTACTAGTCAAAAGTCTGAACTCATTTTTCACATTAGTTTATATTTACACATTTTTCAGTATTACTCTTTTTTCCGGTCATCCGGTCTAGATTATAGTTCTGTAAATGTCATGCATTTAAAAAAATTGTTTTGTAATGAAATTCATAAGGCAGAAATTAAAATGAAATTGAAATGAAAACTAAGCCTTTAGAACAAATAATTTTAACAAATTTAGCCCAAAACTGCTTAGAAGCATGCACAAACATTGGACTGGTAGCATATAATAATGTATACATACCCTTAATATAGTCATAAATGGGCCGAAAAAAGGTAAAACTGAAGTTAAAAGTATAGAAAAAACTTTTACAAAAAAGTAGTAAGAAAAAAAGAAATAACATACAATACAAAGCTAAGTAAAAAGTAAACTAAAAAGTGAAATACAAAGTACAATTGTAAAGTAAAAACATTAAACAATACATTTAATAAAAGGTTAAGTATCCTTTAGAAAACTTGGTTTTATTATTCCTGTTATTTTATTATTCACATGAAAAAATTAAAATGTATGTTTCTTTAAAACAACAACAACAACAAAAAAAAAAACAATACAAATTCCTCTCACATATGACGTAACCTTTTGGCTATTTACTTTTGTTTTAAGTTTGTTACTCTGCAGTAAACAAACCTGCAGTTCTCTCTGCAACACTGAATCCAATTCAACCAAACATGCATTTACGATTGCAACACAAAAAAGCAAAAAAAAAAAAAAATGCCCACACACTCCAGCTCACTTCATGCCATGTAAGGAATTCCTCACATAAGAACTGTACGAGTCTTTCAGGTAGATCTTGCCCTGTAATAATACAACTATTCATAGCGATCCACTGGGAAGGAGACACACACACAGCCTGGAACTGACTCTATAGCTCCAGGAGTCATTGGTTTAGAAGGGTGCCTGTTTTTAAAAGCCTATTTTTATTTTTGGAGCTGCTGAAAGTTTAAATACTCCCCTCTACCCACCACAACACACACATAGACACAGTCTTTTTTTGTATGGAGCACAGAAGTACTCTGTTTAACGCAGGTGGTTTGAATTAGGCAGAGACAGGCTGTCATATGGTGACACTAGCTCACACACACGCTGAACGAGAAAGAGTGTGAAAGAGCAGACAAAGAGAGAGAGTTAGCACTGACCACTAAATGACTGAGTGAGAGAGACGATGAGAGTGTGTTTTTGACTGCGGATCACCTGGTTACTTCATTAATGCTATTTTAAATGGACTTTTCCACACAGCTCACGTTACTTGTGCCGGCCAATGCAAATGCACAAGACTGATACACAGAGTTCACCATTACACACACATCAAAAACATGGCATAGTTCCAGTCAGACCATCTGAGCTGATGCATGACTGGATGTGTTCGATGGTCCATATCAGAACCTAAAGCGACATTTTGCCAAAAAACGTTATTTGTCCCCCCTTCCATCCAAATTTTCATGAATTTAAATAACACAAAATTGGAATATCAAAAAAAAAATATAAATAAATAAATAAAAATAAAAATTTAAAAGATAAAGCAGTGTTTCCATCCCAAAATTTGGATAAAAATACATGGATGACTAGCAAGGTCATTTTTATTGACACTAGAAATATGTTCTTTTAACTCTAACTTAATATTAATTATTAGATTTAAAATCTTTTTTAATTGCATTAACAGTATTTTTATTTTATATTAAAAATTATTTTATAATTTTTATTTTATATTTGACATTCTTTCAAATCTGCTTGCTTTAATTAATAACTCATATTATATTAAACAATTTTTCATTGTTAAAATCATTTGATGATAAACATTTTTTAATTATTTTAAATTTGATAATTGCAAAAACCTGCATACATTTTCGATTCTTAATTATTATTTTCGTTGTTTATTTTATTTTATATAAAATATTATTAAATATTAATAAATTATTATTATTAATAATAATTAACAATTATTAATATACTTAACATTTATATATATTTTTTGATTTTATGAATAACCTGCTTAATGTCCCGAGACGCAGGCTGGGAATCACTGTCCTATAGTAGGTTTGAGTGGTACGCTTTTCACTATATTGAGGCTGAAGAGCCAGACTTTAGATCGTCATATCGATCATGAAAATGACTGACCAGTAGAGACAGGAAGAAACTATCATTTAATCTGATGGAAGATAAAAAACGGTTACAGATGCAGTTTATTGACTGGAACGCACATGCATCCAGACAGTGAAACGTGTGTGCATGTGTGTGCGTGTGTTTGTGTGAGAGTGAAAGAGAAAGAGAGAGCAGTCAAGATGGTTATCAGGGCCGTTTAGCCCCTCGTTGAGAGCAGATTGGTTACAAATTGGAAAATGAGGAACAGGTGTGTGAGCAGGGACACACACTCCCATACACATCCATTAGCAGTGCACACAACTTCTGTGACCACAGAAACTCTGCAAGCGGGAAAACACAAGAGTTCAACATTGCCTTCTATAAATGTTCGCAATAAACACAGATGCGATGTCACGCACACACACACACACACGTCCTCTCTGCTGTCTGCTTCACAGGTGGCTTCATTTTGTGTGGTCATATAAAAGTGAAAGGTCAAGCTGTAACACTGTTGGGAATTTTCTCACACATTAGGACTCTTTTAATTGTATTTGTGTGTGTGTGAGACAGACAGACAGAATGAACATTTATGTGGCCAAGGCTTCTGCCCAGTGAACACTGTGTGTGTGAGACAGAGTGATGACAGTTGTATTTGTGGAGGCATGCAGTGTTGGCGAATCTTACTGCTGATGCTTTCCCCAGGTGAGTTTTTACTGCCTGGAGTACAATGAACAAAGAGAGGTG
>JAUZSZ010000134.1:17450652-17462549 GCA_034780575.1 Labeobarbus marequensis
GTTCTCTTCTTGGTTAGAGGAGATGAGGGGCCTGTTACACTCAAATAAACACGAGAAAGACTTAAAGCTTTAACCAGGGCTATCCAATGTCATCTAATGTAACTTTACACATCTTTGTGTTTTTATTGTGTCTTCCGAGAATGTAGCTGTTAGTCAAAGCGTAATAGAGTATTCACCAGATAAATGCTGCTCTCTCCCTATACAGATCAATATATTAATGTGTATTATTCATTCACGACAGATAGAGTCATATCTGTCCGGTAATGTCAAAATACTGCAGTGTGTTAAAAGCTAGTGAGCATAGCCAACATCTTTAGTACACTATTGGTAGCAATAGTGGATTGGATTGGGTGAAGCCAAGAACATGTTTGGGCATATCGCATAAAAGAAAGAAATAATAAACCGTATTTTGCTTAAAGTAACCGGAGTAAATAAGTAAATGAAAGATGTTTTGCATTTTTACATACAGTTGAGCACATTTCCCCCTCACTATCATTTTCGTAAAGCAATAAAATCTTAATTCTCATTACTAAAAGTCAGTATAAATATGTAAATAAATTGTCTTACTATAATATATTTATTTTCTGGCTAAAAAGAATTGCAAAACATCTGGGTGCGTTATAGTCATGATCATTTTAGGAGAAAATTTAGAAAAATAAATGTTTGATAAGTATATACATTAGGATAGTATTTGTTGTATTGCCGTTCATCGATGCGTATGTAAATTATATAAATTATATCATTTGAATGTATTTATTTACTTAAACACTGTAAAAATGGCTAATGGGAATTGCAAAATGTTTGGATGCATTGCAGTCATGATAATTTTGGGTGAAAATTTGGTTAGTTGTCATCTTTATGATCCTTTTCATTTGATTTGCTAAAATTGAACAATAATGTACTTAGTCTGGCCAATGATGGCCATAAATGCTATTTAGGAAGGCTGCTCACTAAGTTTTGAGACAACTGAAAGTGCCTACTAAAAATTGTAAGTTTGTCCATGCAATCCATATGTCCATTATTTACCTAAAACAATATCATCTTGTCAGACTTCAAAGGTAGGCTTAAATGGGATAAAATGGGATTTGCGCATATAATGTGCTCAATCGATACTGACTAAATAAGAGTAACGTTTCCATTCATGTTAGCCCATCTCTTCTCTTATCAGTTCAGACTTGGAGACTTTGACAAGATCAAGCTCAGAGAAGAAGCAACAAAGGCGCTCCTATGTTGGTAAAAGAAGATGAAAGGACATGATTTGGGAAAGGACTGTTTGGCATCTGGTTCGGCGTACAGGGCCGTACCGTCCAGAGAGACCTTACCCGGACCTGAAGCGGACCATTACGAGCTGTCTAAAGTGCAGGTTAGTCCATCATACACGTGGCATGTCATTTCATAGTGTTTTCAGATTTGTGATTAGACATCAAATGTTTCAGTTCTACTTCTTTTTGAACATCCGCTCATACTACAAAACACCATACAAATACTCAACTCTTTAATTCTTAGAAATGGGAATCATTTCTTATGGCCCAAGGAGTATGGTAAAGATAAAGTTGATTGATCTGTTTTGGGTCATTGTCGTGCTGGCCCAGGTGAACAACAAGTACACTTCCATAATGTACTTAAAGTGCTCTATTTTCGTGCACTAATTTTGTACTTAATATACTAAAAATGATTCTTTAATCATTCTAATTCTGTGAGAATAGGCAAGTTCACACCACAGCTATAATGATAACGACACAGAAGAACAGTATAATTGAAATCACTTTCAGAACGTTTTTTTTTTAGCAGATGATGAACAATAAACACTTTGAGAGCCAATCAGAATCCACCCAACTTTAAAGAGCTTGAGCATTTAAAGCAGCAGACAACAAAACTGCACCATGCTTATAATAAACAGAGCTTTATCATACATTGGTGTGGATGCTAATATACAGTGGGGAAAAAATTATTTGATCCCCTGCTGATTTTGTACATTTGTCCACTGACAAATAATCAGTCTATAATTTTAATGGTAGGTTTATTTTAACAGAGAGATAGAATAAAAACAAAATAATCCAGAAAAATGCATTTCAGAAAAGTTATAAACTGATTTGCATTTTAATGAGTGAAATAAGTATTGACCCGTTCGCAAAACATGACTTAGTACTTGGTGGTAAAACCCTTGTTGGCAGTTACACAGGTCAGACGTTTCTTGTCGTTGGCCGCCAGGTTTGCACAGTGAAAATCTCAGGAGGGATTTTGTCCCACTCCTCTTTGCAGATCCTCTCTAAGTCATTAAGGTTTCGAGGCTGACGTTTGGCAACTCGAACCTTCAGCTCCCTCCACAGATTTTCTATGGGATTAAGGTCTGGAGACTGGCTAGGCCACTCCAGGGGCTTAATGTGCTTCTTCTTGAGCCACTCCTTTGTTGCCTTGGCCGTGTGTTTTGGGTCATTGTCGTGCTGGCCCAGGTGAACAACAAGTACACTTCCATAATGTACTTAAGGTGCTCTATTTTCGTGCACTAATTTTGTACTTAATACACTAAAAATGATTCTTTAATACTTCTGAAGATAATCTTAAGATCATCTAGTGCACTCAACTGTGCTATTTTGAGACACCATGAATATGAACTAAAATGCACTTTTAACATACTATCTTCGTATTTAAAAAATTTATTTAATTACCACTTGTAGTACACTTGAGTGTACTAGTGTATGAAAGATAGGTTCAAGTGTGCTAACTAAATGCATTTTTTACATGACATCCCTGACATCCTTGGACAGCTCTTTGGTCTTGTCCATGGTGGAGAGTTTGGAATCTGATTGATTGATTGCTTCTGTGGACAGGTGTCTTTTATACAAGTAACAAACTGAGATTAGGAGGACTCCCTTTAAGAGCTCGTTACCTGTATAAAAGACACCTGGGAGCTAGAAAACTTGCTGATTGTTAGGGGGTCAAATACTTATTTGACTCATTAAAATGCAAATCAATTTATAACTTTTTTGAAATGTGTTTTTCTGGATTCTTTTGTTGTTATTCTGTCTCTAACCATTCAGATAAACCTACCATTAAAATTATAGACTGATCATTTCTTTGTCAGCGGGCAAACGCACAAAATCAGCAGGGGATCAAATAATTTTTTCCCCACTGTAGTTATTGTTATAGCTAGTTATTATTGGTGTGAATGGGCCTTTTTTTTATAAATTGTTGTATTTACAAAAATGCTGCAACTGAATGGTTTTCATGACGTCTTTTTTATTGAGAAGTATTAAAAGAATGAGATCATTAATGAACTGCCATTTTGAATACGCCCTAAATATACCACATGCCCCATTGAGTGATGTTTTCCCAAAGTGTGTGCAGTTTGTACGCTTGATGGGATAGTTCACCGAAAAATGAAAATTCAGTCATTTAATCAATCCAAACCTGTATGACTGTTTTTGTCTTATGTGCAACACAAAAGAAGATTTAGTTTTTGTGCATACAATGGAAGTCAGAGGTCCAAAACGATGCTGGACTACACTGACTTTCATTGTATGGGCAAAAAACCCACCTTGAGACATTCGTGAAGTCATACAGGTTTGGAACAGCATGAGGTTGAGTAAATGATGACAGGATTTTAATTTGTAGGTGAACTAATTCATTATCATTAAAATGCTGCAGCTGTTGTTTGTGTTCATAAAGGTAGCCAAACCCTTTGTCGTGTTATTTGTATTGTTCGTCGCACTCCTGCCATCAGCATTTTGTCGGCATGTTAAGAGAGGGTCCTGTGCTGCCCACAATTTTCTTTGTCTTTTTCCATCACGCTACCTTTCTCTCTCTCTCTCTTGCACTAGTGATGCCGTGTGTGCAGGCAGTGGTTGTGATTGGCTGCTCAGCCTGTATTTAGAAGCTGGATCTGTTTATATAATCTGGTCCCTCCTTATTTGGCACGACAGCCAATTGCGATCCTGGGTTCCGGTGACGCGTGCAGCAGCCTTGCCTGCTGATAGGCCGACGCCCCCCTCAGTGCTCAGGCAAGCTGTATGTTTGTGCAACGTGAGTGCTTTAGAGAGACATGAGAAGGGAGGGGGACGTCCTGCACGTGCTGAGGAGCATTGCAAAACGCTTCACGACAGGCTTCTCTCATTCATCTAATCCAGCCAGACATGCTGAATTCTTTACAGTTTCTCACGTTTTTTTTTTTTTTGTAGCGCAACGCTGACGTACCTCGAAGCGCTTTAACATGAGTGTTACGTAAATCATGTTATGCATTTCACTAAGTAACGTACACAAAAGTGTTGTTGTGCAGCTTATTCTCTGTTCATTTCTGTTTTCTGAAACCTGAGCTGTCGTCTCAGCGTGCCTTTGGTTTCTAGATTGTTCTGTTCCCTGCATTCTGATCAGTCCCAGATAAGACTTTTTTCCAGCCTGTTTCCCAAGAGAGCTTGTGACAGAGTTGCTAAAGCTGTGCTGATTCGTGGGGCAGCTGGCTGACAGAAGAAAGTTAGCTTTGTGTATTTTTGTGTGTTCGAAATGTCCTCCGCTCTTTTCTGTCAAAAAAGATATAGGGCGCTATGACTGCAAAATCCAGTCATGAAAATCAAATTTAGTGTTTAATGTGGAATGACACAGAATTTTACAAATGTTGAAGAAAACTTGACAGAAATATATTACTGTTGTACAGTAGAATGTACTTCTCAAAGTAATAATAATACAAGTTATTGTTTTTATAATTTTATAATATAATTTGTTTTTATATTGCATAACATAATTTTAAGAAAAATGTGACCCTGGACCACAAAACCAGTCATAAGTGTCAATTTCTCAAAATTGAGATTTATGCATCATCTGAAAGCTGAATACATAATATTTCTATTGATGTATGGTTTGTTAGGATCGGACAATGTTTGGCTGAGATACAACTATTTGAAAATCTGGAATCTGAGGGTGCAAAAAAATCACAATATTGATTAAATCACCTTTAAAGTTGTCCAAATGAAGTTCATGCAATGCATATTACTAATCAAAAATTAAGTTTTGATATATCTACGGTAGGAAATTCACTAAATATCTTCATGGAGCATGATCTTTACGTAATATCCTAATGATTTTTGGCATGAAAGAAAAATTTATAATTTTGACCCATACAATGTATTTTTGGCTATTGCTACAAATATACCCCAGCGACTTAAGACTGGTTTTGTGGTCCAGGGTCACATATGTTGATGTTGGTGCTCAGAAAAACATTTCTTACCATTTTTAATTTTGAAATACTCAATTCTTTTTTTTTGTGGAAACCATGATGCATTCTTTTCAGGATACTTTGATAATTAGAAAGTTCAAAAGAAAAGAGTTCATTTGAAAGAGAAAACATTTGAAATATTATAAATGTCTTTGCTGTCACTTTTGAACAATTTAATGCATCCTTGAAGACTTAAAATATCAAATTTATTTCATAAAACTTACTGACACCAAACTTTTGAACGGTAGACTATATTACTTACTGTTTATAAATAAAGTAATAATTTTCAAAAAGTAGTATGTAGTATTCACTACTTATACGCAGTAAGCAGTACACTTATCTTCCATTCTCAAGAGACAGACAGGTCAAGAGCTCAGGACACACACAGAGACTGTTCCTTCAGTCTTTCCGAAAATGATGTGTTACAGTGGTACACTGTTCTCTGCATACACATGCCATTTGGCAAACGGTCTCTTTCTCTTGACCACAGACACACACAGGATCTCTCTTCTGTGTCACTTGTTCCTCCAGTCTTTTTAAAGCAAAACTCAGCAAAGAGTGACTTAGTGTGTATGTGTGTCCATGTGACATATGCTGCCCTAACAACCGTTGTTTTTACTGGCAAACCCCAACATTACAAAAGAAATTGCCTGTGTGCACTTATAATTTTCCATCCAATAATGTATGGCATAAATGGTCTTTCCTGCTTATTAATAATTCATGACAGATATATAAAAAAAATTGTATGTTCACGTGTGACTCTGGATAAATAAATCATGAAACAGGTGTGACAGATACAGAAACATCTGTCAGCTTTACAGGACAAAACCGAAGACAGAAGCAAAAAAAGAAAAAGAAAAAGAGAGAGTCAGAAAGAGAGAGAGAGAGAGAGAGAGACAGAAAGCAAATATGAATTATTTATGAGTGGAATAAGGTGACAGATGTGGGATATTTTCATTTCCAGTAAGTAAATGCAACTCACAAACACACACACACACATTTACACACCAGAACTTTGCATCACTTCAAACGGTGCGGTCTGGACTTCCTCTCACGCTCTAATGGACAAACAAGGTCTGTCTTGAGTCTCGAGTCTCACACACAAACACACACTCACACCTGCACTGCTGTTTCAAGTCACTTTGTTTTGCCCTTTTAAATGTCTAATTCCCTTGACAATGATACTGGAACACAGTATGAACATGACTGTCAACGGCGCAGTCGTAAAGAATACAGACTTTATAAATATGAAGAAATTATTTTAAAACTCATGTACAGACTTAAAAGATGTCATGCCAAACCTCAATGACTTTGTGTTTCTATTCATTCAATGAAAGTCAATGGGGTCCAAAACAACAGCATTAGACCCCACTAACTTTCATTGTATAGACAAAAAACACCTTTTTAATAAAAAAAACAAACAAAAAAAAAAAACAGCCACACTCTGTATTTCTCTTCTTTTCTGTTCCACAGAAGAACGAGGGTTTGAAAACAATAACAGAATTTAATTTTTGGTTAAAACAGCCCTTTAACTGTAGTCACAGCAGTGTGTATTATTATTGTAATCTGCCGTTAAAGCAAAAACCGTGTAACTTTGTTTGACGGCGAACACAAAGCAAACACACAGAAAGTTTAGCACAGTTTTTTTGTGAGGATTAACATAGCGGTAATGTTGTGTTACGGTTATACCCGGCCGTGTGGAAAACTGGTGTGCCAACACGGAGGAAAGTGGGAAAATGTGGGCTGTTGCTAACCATGGTACACAGTCATGAATGGCCCAACACACACGCACACACCCCTTGTTACTTTCTGTGGTGAGTCAACAGAGGGTTAGATTTACTTATTTGGTCTCGAAGTTGCAAAAGACAAAAACTCGGGTGCTTAATATAGAAGCTGTCAGGGGAAATATGTGACTCCACTGAATGATGGAGTGTGAATAAATATGCATGTGTGTGTGTGTATGTGTGTGAGTGTCTCCACTGTAATGACAGACTCTGGCTGCTGACTACACAAGAGAAGAATGAAATGGACAGAAAATGGAGCGACATAGGAGGTCTGTAACTCAGTGAGAAAAGACAAGGTGAGAGGTGACGGAGGGGTCAGCCAGTTCTGGGACGGAGAGCGTGTGGGTGTGACTCCACGCTAAGAGAAAACAGACGTTAGCTGAGGGAGCCTGATATTACAGAGGCATTATGAACGTGGTGAGTCTTCATATCTATTCCAGAGAATGAGCAGACCGCAGACCATTTGACTGGATACGTCCCTTAATTCCAAAAGAAATGGTGCGTGTGTACAAAAGCAGAAAGAGACACAAATTTTGTTCCAAAACCTAGTGAGCTGTCTCTCTGCCTACCGCCTACGTAGGCAGCAATCTAACTGTAATGGAACCTCAGAAATGACCGATTTGGAACGCTCTGCATAGGCAGAAGGGCAGCACACAAATAGCACTCCACACAGGACACTAGACTTATAATTAAGAGTTTGACGTTAGCATGTTGCTAAGCTAATTATGAAATAGATAAGCATAATGATAAACAACAAAAACAAATATTGCATTTTAAATTTAAATTATTTTGGACATTTTTATTGTATATACACGAGCATTCAAAAGTTAAGAAATTAAGAAATTAATAATGCATTAAATTGATCAAAACTGAGAAAAATGCATTTATGATTTTTATTTTCAAATATATGTTGTTCTGTTAAATTTTCTATTCAAATAATCCTAAAAATATTGCATTATGATTTCCAGAAACATATTTAGCAGCACAACTGCTTTTAACTCTGCATAAGAAAAGTTTCTTGAGCAGCAAATCAGCATATTATAATGATTTCTGAAAGATCAAGTGACTCTGAAGACTGGGGCAATGATGCTGGAAATTCAGCTTTGCCAACCCAGCAATAAATTACATTTTAAAATAAACTACAATGTATTTTTGATCAAACAAAAGCAGCCTTGGTGAACGTAAAAGACAAAAAAAAAAAAAACTTAATATTTGATTTATTTTTTAACTGAAATTGTCAATGCATTCTGAGATTGCCTTCTTTAAAAAAAAAGTTTAGTAATAAGTTAGTTTAGTTATGTTTTTGACATGAATATTTATGGGGTAAAAAGCACTAAAGTCTAATACAGGCAAAAGTGTGAGTAAAAAAAAAATCATATCTCAGAGTTTTGAATTACTAACAATTACACTGAACATTTTTCATGGCCTCATTCTCATGATATAATATCATCCCTGTTGATTCCTGCTCTTAAATGTGATGCCACCTTAGAATTGGAACAAAATTCAGTGTCTTAGGATGAATCGTGTTTAGGAAACCATCTTTTGTAACAACCTTCGAGTCGGGAACATGCCTAAGATGCCTTAAAATGCCTTTACTGGAACAAAGCCACTAAAAAGATAAAAACACCCTGATAGATTGAATGCATATGAGCAACAGAAAGCCAAAGAGAGAAGAGCTTCTTAACTCACTGAGGCTGTATTGGCATGTTCATTTTCTGTACTGCACTGCCAAAACACTGGCATGATAACAGAACAATGTGATAAAATTAATCTCTTTCATCCACTTTCTAAGATTCTCCTCCACTCAATAATTCTTTTCCTCCCTTTCTTATCTCCCCTCACCCTCTCCCTCTCTCCCTCATATCTTCAGCTCGGTGAGAGGCTGAAAGTTGAGGATTCTGGTTACAGAGGGCATGTGAAGAGAGGGGAGAAAAAAGGGAGAGAACGAAATGAGAGCATCTGCTTTCATCCTCAACACAGCGGGGAAGAGCTCAGCCATGTCAATCACACAGACAGCCAGCTGCCATACACACACACAGATGCACAAACACCCACACACACAGACACGCATGTCTTACAGTGGAATAAACCCACATTCATCATTACAAAGCCACTGTCTCACACACATTGAGGAGTCTTAATAGTCACTCACAGACACGTATGACCTCGTCTCAGCACAGACAGCTTTACACAAGTTCAGGAATGCCCTGTGTTAAATGCTCTGCTAAATCAACCTTAAAATCAGCGCTTTCCCTATATCACCTTACAAATTGTGGGTGAGTGTACTTGTGTGTATCTGTGTGTTAACAGGTTTTAAAGCTTGTAGCCCAAGTTCTCCCACATGAAACGAGGGAATGAACGCACACACACACATGCAAACACACACACACACACACACACACACACACACACATTAAGGTGGTCTCAGCTTGCAGCTGTGTTTATTTATTCTGCTGGATGCTGGCCACTGGAGTTTCAGGCCCCCACCCCCAAAAAAAACTCTCAAATACAAAACCAGCCACTTCATACCAAATACCCCTCAGAGCACCAAATCCTACCAGACCCTACAAAACCCGCCGCCTATCACAAAACACACCCGACTCATACAGGAATTAGAGCGTTTGCTAATAGATTTTGGTTTTACTATAATTATAATGTTTTTTTCTGGTAATAATGCAAATAATAATGATAATAACAATACATGTGAAAAAACTATTATTAATTCTAATATAACATTTATTATCACAGTAAAACTGCTGATATGTTTCTTTAAATTCACATTTTCATATTCAGTAATGGACTGTTTTAATTTCACTAATCTTATAAGCAATATTTTTAACAAAACACAGTAATTGCTGTCAATCTATTTTGAGTCAGCCATTATAATTTCTTATAATAACAGTTAATCGGTCAATAAGCAAGTGTATAGGTGAGACTAATTCAGTGAGGAAGCAAACTGATCAATTGGTAACACTTTATTTTAAGGTGTCCTTGTTACACGTTACATGTACTTACTATTATAATAACAATAAATTACACATAATTACATGAAAGTAACCCAAATCCAAATCCTAATCCTAACCATATAGTAAGTACAAGTAGTTAATTAATATTACTCAGTACCTAAATGTATAATTACACTGGTAGCACTTTATTTTACAGTCCAGTTACTCATGTACATACTATGTACTTTCTATAGTAATTACAATAACTCGGTAATAACTAGGTACTAACCCTGAACCTACCCCTAAACCTACCCCTACCCATGTACTTGCCTTATATTAACAGTACTTACACAGTAGTTACACTGTCGGTAGATGTAAGGGCACGTACTGTAAAATAAAGTGCAACCATTACACTGTAACAAAGACACCTTAAAATAAAGTGTAACCAATCAATTCAGTCAAGATTAGACAAATGATGCCTGAATTCAATATATATAATGTGTCTAATTCTAAAAAGGGCTGCATTTATTTATATAAAAATTACTTTAATATAATAAAAAATATATTTTAATATATTTGAAAATGTATTCCTGTGATACGGAAGTTGACACATATATTTCAAGGTTCCTTAATTTAGGAGCAGTTCGAATTAACAGCATTTTTTGAAAAAGAAATGTAGCTATAATATTATAAATGTCTTTAATGTTTTAATTTTACTGTGTCCTTACATTTGCAAGTATGTACGTGTTTGTGTTTGTGTGTGTGTGTGTGTGGGGGGGGGGGGGGGGGGGAGTTGGGCCAGGTCAACCCAACATTGTAGGAACTAAATGTTCACATTTTTTCATTCAAATGAGTAAAACAGATTATAAATCATACTAAATGATTTTGTTGTTATTGATTTCCTTAGGATGTGGAAATCATTGGTTCCTTAGGTAGGGGACAGGAATTAACAGATTGTACAAATCATTATTTTTATGGAAAGTCCCCATAAAACATTAAAGCCCAAAGAGTGTGTGTGCTACAAAATGAGAAAATCCTATTGGTCAAAAGGTTCCAGCTGGTTTCCCAGTCTCCTCTGAAAACAATCTTTTTGGAAAATCCTATGCAGCCTTCACACGAAGCATTACGACCATGAAATAAGAGTCTCTCGGAGTGAGGGGTCATTGCAGGTACAGTTGGTCAACAAACTAATGAGTGATTTGATTGGCCGTCGGGTTCTCATAAAGACCAGCACGATTCATCTCCAAGCCCTCTTTAGTACTCGATTGGTTGGCAGTGCGGATGGATGCGAGAGGTGAGAACGAGGACAAAATCATTTTGTTGCTGGAGAAACAAAGCGATCTGAGGTGAAATCATCTAAAAAATCACAAAAACATCAGCAACCTCTAAGACCCCGTTGAGAGTTTTGCGCTATCAGCTCAGCCTGTGTGTTTTCACAGGAATCTTTGAACTTCTCTTCAGTTGCGCCCTGATTTTATGTATGTTTTTAGTGGAGGCCTGAATGTCTGAATTCCATAAGACTATAAAGCTTCAAGTTTCAAACAGCTTAAGTCATACAAACAGCGAACCAATTAAAACTGTGCACGGGTTCAAGAGTTTACACAAACATACAGTGTTGATCTCCCACTGCTTCGACTACATGGAGTCAAATCTGTACGATTATAACTAAAAAGCACAGACATGCATAGGAAAGGCTTTGATCTCAAATACACTACCGTTCAAAAGTCTGAGCTGTTATTAATGTTTTTGGAAGAAGTCTTTTATGCTCAGCAAGGCTGCATTTATTTGATCAGAAATACAGTAAAACAGTAATACTGTGAAATATTATTACAATTTAAAATAACTGTTCTCTATTTTAATGTATTATAAAATGTAATTTATTCCTGTGATGGCAAATTTGAATTTTTAGCAGCTATTACTCCAGTTTTCAGTGTCACATGATACTTCAGAAATCATTAT
>JAUZSZ010000134.1:17495444-17518879 GCA_034780575.1 Labeobarbus marequensis
GTGCGCACATGTTGACGTGAGGGAGTCCCAGGGAAACACTGATGAACTCACTTCAGGTGACGACAACAGCTGGCCCACGTGCATTTACAGAGGATCCAACAGACCCTCCTGACTCCATTTCATGACTAATTTCCATCATTTCTGTCATAAAATAGGATTCAAATAATGAGAGTACACTGCATTTTTGTCTTATTTTGCAGTAAAATATCCCTACAAATGCTAAGATTTACAAGTAAACATTTGCTAAATATTTACTTTTACATTTAAATTGAATTTAAATTGAAATTAGAAGCAAAATTACTTAAATATTAAAACATGTTTTTATTCACTTAATATTATAATATAATTCATATAATATTAACATTACCCAAGTTATCCACTTGGCAATTGTTTCTTAATAAACTTAACTGAGGTTTGTTTAAAAAAACAACTTAATTCAAGATGGGGTGATATTATAGGTAATACAAAAAAAAATATTGATTAATAACCTTATTTTAAGCAATTGAACCATCGCCAGTATTAACAGCAGATAGACAGCTAAATAAAATAAAGCTGGGTTTCATGTTATTTCAAGGTACAACTCCATTTAAAGTTTTATGCAATGAATAACATGATAAAGGTGCAAAAACCTCAATTCAAAGACATTAAGACTGTACTGCACAGTGCAATAAATTTAATTTTACAACAAATCTTATTTATATTAGTCCAAAAGGATTACCTGGAATTGTTTTACATAGTGATAATCTTCTTTTTTCTGTCTCAATAGAAAATATTATAATGTTCGAGAGACTTAGCAATTGAGAGATAGTAAATGCACCATAGTGGAAATCCATAATTTAATACAATTACCTACAGCTTATGACTTAGGTAAGATAATAAAATCTAGTAATATACTAAAATCTATAGGTTTAAAAGATGTCAAAGATGTCAAATGAATGCAGTTCATGCTGCTGTGTTGAAGCACAGATGACACAAGTCATATTTTCTAAATGCATGTATTCAAATTGCTTATATTCAGCATAAATATGTTCACTGTAAAACAATTTATTCAAGTACAAGCATGGTTGAACTATGGCTAGCTGTAGAACAAGAGATATTTAATTAAATGTATGAGATTAAAACAAATTGGATTTATTGATAAATATATAAACCTGGTTATTGTGCATTTAAACACATTTAGTTTATTAGTACTATTACAGAGACGTTCCCCATTTCAAGTATTTGCAATGTATTGTATGCAGTTTATTAAATTTTTAAATGATTGTTAAAACTGTGCAACCCAAATGAATGAAAATTTTTATATATGCAAATCAAATACTCAAATCTTAAGCTCAGGCCTAAAAGATGGCAGATGTCTCTCAATATGTATATGGTCACATGGTGACATCTGACACTTAACTAACAAGTCTGCAGTCTTTCATAGTGCAGAGCTGTCGATACAAACCTCCCTCCCTCTTCACCTCCTCAGACACCTCTAAATCAGACGCGAAGACATAAAGACTTGAGTTAAGCCAGAATTTTCACATTAGCACACGCTGTTCTAAACCAAGGGACAGATTATTTCAGGAGTAACACTATATTTTATGAGCTTTTCCTAACACGTCGACGCTTATCTTTACTTCATTTTTTATGGCAAACATTAGAATCAAGTAAAATGGATTTTTTGTGGGTTGTGAGTGAAATCCTCTGAAAGACCCGATCAGAGTAGCAGAGATTTTCACATACTGTATAAAGCACACTTCTGAGTTCCATGTTTTTTTTGTTTTTTTACACATTAAAGGCACAAATCCAAAATTTATCTTAACATATATAATCGCAAAATTAATCATCTATCTAGTTTTAAACATCAAATGTATAATGTTGATTTTTATTATGTAATATTTACATTCCAAATGTAAATATTTATCTGTATCTTATATTGTGCATGCAAACAAAAATCTTGTTATTGCTTGATTGTCCTCCTCTTTAAGTTCCTTAAAGTTCACCCAAAAGTCATTATTTAGACATCCTCAAGTTGTTCCAAACCAATATGAGATTCTTTCTTATGTTAAACACAAAAGAAGGTAATTTGAAGAATGTTGGTTACCAAACAGCTGTAGCCATTGACTTCTATTTTAATTTTTATCCATACTATCCAAGTCAATGCTTACATTCAACTGTTTGGGTACAGACATTCTTCAGAATATATTTTTTGTGTGTTCAACATGATAAAGAATCTCATATACACTGTAAAAAATTACTGTGAATTTGATGGTAAAAGACTGTAAAAATGCTACAGTAAAAACCTGTTAAACGGTTAATGGTAAATTCCCCTACTATATATGGTGAAAAACGGTATTGGGCATTACATGTAATTTTACAGTAGTATACCATTTTTAGAAATGAAAAGAATGTATAATTTACAGTGAATAACCATAAATTGACATTCCCAGAATTCCCTGCTTTACATTTCAAATTGGATGTTTTTTGCTGAAATAACTGTTTTTTCTTAGTTTTCTCGGTTTTGTACATTAGGGTTGTATGTTACACCTAATGTTGTTAAATGAATGTTTATTGCATTATTTCAGTTTCATGTGTTACCATAATGGTGTTTAGTGTTTATGTGAATGACACTGTGCACCTTCTATATATGTGTTTATTTAAAAGCTGCTTGTAATGGGCTTTGGTTCATCATGTGACTTTCTCATCACCACCTGCATATGGTGGTTATCAGTGTATTACAAAGGTACAAAACAGATTTCAGTACTTCAATAGGCTTGTATATTAACATTATATCAGTTAATGAAATTACGGTATTTAACTGTAAATTTAAGTTAAAACCGTAAACCGTAAAATGTTGCTACCGTATTTTTACAGTAAAATTCTGGCAACCACAGCTGCCAGTTTTTTTTTTTGTTGTTGTTGGTTTTTTTCCCCCATTTTTTCTGATATTGACACTGGTGACAAGATTTATGAAATTTCTATGGTATCAAAATTTGGATATCATAAACACCTTATTTAAAGCAAAAACAACTATATATCATTACCGTGAAATAAAATGACTCATATTGTGATGTGAATGTCACTTGGGTGGGATGGCAGATCATTGAAATTACAATGGTGTCAAAAACTAACACGAGAGAAGGAAGACAGTGAATCACAGTACACCTTCACTCTTTTTACAACCTTTACGTTTCTATGAATTTGCCGCATTTCACTCTATATTAGCAGTGTAGCTTAGTCATTTCATTTTCAAAATATTGCTATTATAATTCTGACAATTTAGAAATCTGTAAGTTGATTTATTAAGCATAGCTGCATACCAAAAATCATGGGTAAAGTGTTCTTAGTAACAAGTCTTTCTGTGATTTTTGTTATGTGACTAGTTGTGTTAGGCCTATGTCATTACATCACTTGTTCTATGATAAGTCTAGCTTATTTACTTTTCATATCATGGAAAAAATAAAGACTTATAAAACACATTCAAGTCAATAGTAAGCACACATTACGCACTTGGATTGTATATATCACGTTAAATCACCTGTGAATTCAACTCAGTATCATCAAAACTGTCTGCTTTGTGAAAAAGTGCAAAGATAACCCATTTCATATCAAAACAAAATTTACACCTCTATATATCTAAGAGGAGTCTTTGAAATGGACAAAATCCTCAATAGCATCATTACATTTCACTTTTAAATCTTTCTTCTGCACATCAATAGCTATCCATGCATTGCAGGTGTTTTCAACCAAACTCTCAGATCAACCCCGAGTCTAAAAATGGATTTTCTCTGTAAAACTGAATTAATTACATTCATTAATTTTTATTCATAAAGACATTATGCCATATTGCTACATGGCATAATGCTTAACATCTCATTAGCTGGAAAATTAGTTAATTCAGTTTTACATTTTTAGTTCTATATTTTCTTTAAATTACCATCAGGAACCACTTTAGGGTCTTTATATCATACATTTACAGCTAGGCTATTTGATTTAACTTTACCATATTATTCAAAGCTAATGAAAATGGATAAAAAAGTATTTTATGTACTATTACTATTGCTTAGTATTCAAATCACGATTTCATGTAAATACAATCGCGTGGATTAGCACAAAATAAAATCTGGAAGAAAAATGTCAAATTTGAATAAATTAATAAGTTGTACCTGAATGTCAATAGATGCACTTTCTGGTGAACTGTCTCTTTTCCTCTTGTATGTAAATAAATTCCAAAATCGTCTCCATAGGATTGATGCAACCAAACACACACTTCCCACAATCCAAAGGTCCTTATCCTGCAAGAAGTTCTCCATGGCACCTACATTCACACCCAGCAAGCCTCCTCACAACTGCAGCCTTTTCTTTTTAACTTTCCTTAAGTTTGTCTTAGCAGTCTGTCTACCTCTCTATCTCTTTCTTTTAATGCCGGTCTGGTTGTTGACATGAGCCGTGCAGGTGAGCTACAGATTACGAAAGGTGGGCAGTCACAGCAAAGGAGAGACGTGGGTAACAGGGAGAGAACACTCTCCCCTCTTCCATATAAGGAGCAAAACAACTGTCAGTCAGTGAGACAAGAGGTGGACAGGTGGAACTCTAGCTCCACAGCAAACGGAGGGCAGTTAGCAGAACTCGATGTATCCTTTAACGTTAGACACAGCACTTAAAGTGCTCACTCACACTCGCTCTCGCTCTCTCTCTCTCTCTCTCTCTCTCTCTCTGTTACACACACACACACACACACACACACACACACAATGGGGTAAATGGCACATGGTCTGTATAATCTGACACATCCCTATGCGAGCAGCATACTCAGCATATCTAAGGTACACTGATACTCAAGAGCATTTTAAAGAGAAATGGCAACTTGTCATAGATTCTCCGCATGTGTGACTACTATAATCAGACTAGAGAGATGTGCACGTGCACGATGACATTCAAACTCACAGTCACAGCTATTCAAAACACCAAGCTATGTAATCACACTCACAAAGCAATAAGAGATATGTTGGGGGTCAAACTGTAACAGTAGCGATCTGATTTAAATAGACTGCAGTTCTTGAGTTACTTCTTTCTGACTTTGTTTTGCACCCTATAGGTCACCTGGCACACAGTCACAATAGACAGTAATATAAAACAGACAGCCATTTAGAAAAACAAGAAATACTGACTTAAAAAATAATTACTTAATATTTATTATACACACATTCTCTTTAAGTTTCCCTTAACTATGCTCAGATACAGAGAAAATGTGTGAAAACAGATGTCAAATCACCCACAAAAAAACTTTCAATACATAATATACAGCAAATTATGTAAAATAACAAGCGAATAGATGCATTGTATTTTAAAAGGGATATTCCCACTATAATATAATATAAAAAATGTCACAGGTGTAGTCATAAACCATACTGTTAGTTTTGTAAGCTCTATTGAGTCGGGAAGTGGTAAAATATTAAATGACCTGGTGCCCCCTCCTGGACGGTCAGTAAACATACACAGTGCCACAACACGTTTATGGTATACACATGACCTTGCTACTTTTTTGAAAGTTGATAAACGTTTTTGGGTGTGCTGGCATGTGTATGTTAGACTGCATGTTAATGTGTGCATGTGCAATCTCTATAAAAAATAACCAGAAGTATGGCATAGCTTGTAAGTGAAGAAAGTAGGCTATAGGCTAAACGTTTCAACGGAGAGTTGAACTTGAAAGAATTTTCTAGTTATTTTCAAATTAATTGTGATATGCTGTCACATACCACAGACAATAATGTCCTCAGTTTGCAAACAGGAAATTTCTTCAGAGTTATAATGGGTGTGATTCATGGTAATACAGCTCCATCTATGGGCATATTTAAAACAACACAACTAGCTTCAAATAATGTACAAACAACTTAGTTTAAACTTTTGGGGTTGGTAGATTTCTTAATATTTTTGAGAGAAGTCTCACCAAGGATGCATCTATTTAATAAAAAAAAAAAAAAAAAGCAAAAAAGCTAATATTGTGAAATATTATTACAATAAAAAAAAACTTTTTTATTTGAATATGTTTAAAATGTCAACCTAATCATTCTAATATGCTGATTTAGTGTGTATAGGGACATTTCTTATTATTATCAATGTTGGAAAACAGATGTGCCATGTAATATGCAGTATCTTTTTTCTTTTGGAGAGTTACCTGCTCCAGGGTCTTCAGTTGGACATGTTTGAGCTCCCAGTAGCAACGCATTCTTTCTACTCGTTCAAGGTGGCCAAAAAGCTGACCCATGCCAAGGTCCTTGACCCGTGATTCCTCTCCCTCCATGGCTCTGTTGTTATGAAATGCAGGACATGGATGAGCAGCAGCTGTTTTACTAGATGTGGTACACTTCCTCTTCTTGTCTGCAGTAAACTTGGTATTGTCTTCTGAGCTAAAAATAAAGAAAAGTTTAAAAATAAACCAATCAGTCAATATGGGGGAAAACTCGATAGGCCTTAAAGCCAGCTGATCCTGATACACAAGCTTTATTAGACTGATATTGCATTTATCCACCTTATTTTGCAAGGCGTAACTTCTGTTAATGTGTAAGATTTTCAATACATTAATAGCCTAGTGTAGGTAGATTAAATGACTAGAAAATTAAGAAAGTTCAATAAACACTTATAATGATAATAATGATAACAAATACTTGCTTGAAATATCAAGCATCATAACATACTGTTTTGAACCATTAATGACACCGGATACAACACTTCAGTAAACACCAATTTAATACTAAGTAGCTTATCTTTTAGACATATTGCCCTTACTTTGTCTATGTTGCAAAGCCAACAAAAAATCTAACGTTTATACTATTTACACAGATGATTTAACAGAGCAACACAAGGTAGCGCTCTCCTGAATGAGTCAGTTCAGAACGAATCAGCTCACTGATTCTTAATGATTCAATGTCTCATAAAGACAGTTGCTGGATTCGGAGCTGTAAACTAGCATATTACCCTTACTATTTGTGCCATATAACGATATGGTAAAAACAGTAGGATGCTGACACGATTTTAAATTCAGCAAATCACTAGTTTTGTTTCATAATGAATCAGCATTCGTTTTGTGTTAAATGAATGAGTGAATGATTGACACATAAATCCAGTATATATATATATATGTATTTATGTACACATAAAATTGGTAATAAATGTATAACATTATTTGTGTATGAGTACCATGGTTACGTGTGTTGGGTCAGTGAGCAGGTGCAGGTCAGTGCTGACGTCTGGGATGGGTTGAGGTTATCAGCTATAAGCAGCTTTATGGGGACCAGGTGGTCATTTTGTGCTTTTAACTTTAGACACTCAGGCCAGGTGGTGACCCTCAATTTGAAAG
This sequence comes from Labeobarbus marequensis, assembly GCA_034780575.1. NCBI lineage: Eukaryota > Metazoa > Chordata > Actinopteri > Cypriniformes > Cyprinidae > Labeobarbus > Labeobarbus marequensis. The sequence goes on from JAUZSZ010000134.1 coordinate 17,502,787, forward strand.
ACTATTATCCATACATGGAGAAAATAATTATTATACCTTGTTTAAAAGTGTGACTACAATGTGATTGTGAAAGATGGATGAGTCATGAATGTGCTAAAAAAAAAAAGAAAAAAGGTACTGGGACTCAAAAAGATAATCAAACTAAAAATACAGTTTGTGATATGATATTTTTAAAATATAAGTCACTTGTAACAAAAAAGCATAAGTTGCAACATAACTCATCCAACAATTTATGCACCTAATCTGTCACCAATGATCTAGGCTGCATTTAGACATCAGCTCTACCTCAATGTACTCTCATAAGAACTAAGTGTGTTGTTCTCTTTCCAAGGGATCAGTTGAGATGCCATTCTGTGCATAGCACATTGATCCATCTGCATGCCCTGGGGTAACAGAAAGTCCTAGAGTGGAGTGATCCCCTTGGGGCTGGGACACCCCAGCAACAAGAACAGCGCTCTATTTTCAAACCAGACACAAGCCTCAATCAGCTCTGGCGCCTGTGGTGAAGCATCATTCCCTATAATGACATAAGAATGTCGGTTCCTCTCTATTAGTTTTGGAGACCTTTTATCACACTGTATTTTAGGTTCATGTTAGGTCTCTTTTCATAATTCCAGACACAAATATTTTGATATAGAGCAGTGAACAAATCCTATGAAATACTTGTGATTTGCAGAATTTTATTTTTCAACTTTTTTTCCATTCACCTTAATAGCAAACAATGTTGTTGCCATTTTTTTCCAGTATGGTGCAATGGGTGTGTGACTATGTACTGTGATCTGGCCTTGCTGTTATATTCTCTGGTGCAGTGTTACAGAGTCTCAATTAAAGGGCTTTGAATGGCTTATGCTACAGTGATGAAAGGCAAACTCTTTGACTTTCTGTCAGCACATTCAAAGACAATCTCAGTTACCAAACAAAATAAAATGTTTGTGCCTGGAATGTCAGTGCCAGCATTTATTATATATTGTGCTTCGGCTCTGCACAAATTAATGTAGTTTGCGGCACTGATGTTATCCAAAGATGACATCTGAGTGGGTAAGTCTTGAGTAATTGTAAACATTGATTTATTTATTTTTTTTAATTACATTACAAAAGTTTACAGTTTATCAGCTTTGCACCTCTGTAGATGAAATGCAACCAAAACACAGGTTTAAGAGAATCAGTTTAAGTGGAAAGTGCACTATTTTTACAGCTGAAGACGGTAAAAAAGAATTCAAGAGTGAACATTTCTTTGCTTCTGTTTTGCAGGTAAAAGTATTTCTCACATTATGTGAACAAAGCAACATTTGACATCTAGCAGAAGTCCTAAAAAGGCTGGCATCATTTACATTAAGTTCATTTTTTGATCTGTGTAGGAAATTAACAGATTTTGTCTTAAAGTACTTAAGGTACTAAATGAAATTGACATGGAAACTAAACAGATTAGATTCTAGGGTTAGGATGTTCCTTTGATAGGGCCCTAAGAGAATATATCATTACGTTGGACCCCTAGCCAAGAACTCGGTGAGATTTTGGCAGCTTGTTTCTTGGAACGTCACTTCTTTGACGTCATTTCTTCTTAATTATTTTTGACTGACAGTTTTCACTTGCTAACATATGGCAGAGGAAACATTTGAGTTTGGAAGCTAGGAAAGATTGCCTTAAAGCTCTGCCCAAATAAAGGATATTTCATATAGGTTTAAATCTTACACACAATCTATGGGTTGAAATTTGATGAATGATGTTGTAAAATGAAATTAAATACAATGACTATAAAGCTTGCGGAGCTATTTTGTACTCATACATAGACGCACCAGGGAACATTTAATCTCTGATCTTATATCAACACCATCACTTTTGCAGCTGCCTAAAAGTAATAGTGCAGTGTAAAATTATACATACTTCAGTGTACTTTTTACTTATACCAATAGGTTCAACACAAACATTTACCAACACACATGTATCTTGAGAGAGTTAAAGTATTAATGCAACACCATAGCAGCTGTTACGTTCAATAAAAGCAGATATAATTGCAGTACATCTTACTATAGTGTTTTGTAGCATATTTATAAGACCATACTGTGATATGTAATTTGGTTTCCACTTACATTCAATCAAGCGTGTCGGCAAGTCCTTCCAATTGAGGTTTTCCCTTTTCTATTCCTTTTGCAGTAAAACACAGTTTGTATCAAGGATGTTTAGCCATAAATCTGCAATCAGCGTCAGACATGGTGTCTTGTGTGCATAGTATACACTGTGTAAGTGGCACACGGTCAAATAAGCAAGGAGAGAGAGAGAGTCTGTGGGATGTGGGAATGGGTCAGCAAAGTCAGAGACGAGTCAAGTGTAAATGTGTGGTGGGGGTGGAGGGATAAGAGAAGCGCAGGGAGTGGGAAGGGGGTTAAACGTTATTGTAGAGGGTGTGGAATTTCAGTGCCATGTGTTCCCCTTTCCTGTGTATATGTATGTGTTTGTGTGGACAGTAACGGGGAATTCATGACTAAAAACCAATAAAATCTTAGTGCAAAAGAAATTCTCTATCTACTTACTATAAAACAGATTTAAAAACAAGTCATTTTTTTAAGTTTGTGGAGCCCCCTACAGTTAAGTAAGTGAAATTCACTGATTTAAATGTATCACTGTCCTAATTACAGTGAATAGCCTTACAAGTGTAGTTGCCATAAACCAATCCGCCCTTTTCACAGAATTTCGTACCCGCTTATCAAAGTCACTCCCAAAACAGATTATAAGCATTCTAGGCCTAAACATTATTAGTCAGTGTACCATCTGAATGATTTTAAAACTAATATTTCAAGGTTAAAAGTACTAATTGAAATGTTTGGAAAGAATATTTTCCAATACTATAATTGCCGATAATTCAGTCTGAAGCACCCGCTCCCTGACTTTTGAAGTCTAATAAACCTTTTTCTTGTCACTTATATTATTTATAGCCTTCAGCTGTGATTGAACCGTCAGTGAGAAACCACCTCATGGACTAAGTCATTAAGACTTAAATATGCACTATTTTTGCAACAGTGCTGTTTCAATAATGCAGTTCGAGGGAGAGGTTAAATGTAGGCAATATAGTGAATCCACATCTACAGATCAATAACAATTCGTACCTTTGAGAATGGCAAATCTAGTGGGACAGACCACCAGACAGAAGTGCCAAATTCTGTTCTCCTTGGCTTATTTGTGACAGTTCAACAGGTGATGATCTCTTCTCACTCTGTGTCCCTGTAGTTAAAGCTATAGAGATTCCTTTATTGTGTTGGAATATAGGTTAGCTATGTTATGGGCTGGCTCTTGTGCTGTATATATGATGGATTGTGTTCTCATTGAAAATAGCAGGATCAAAGCCAAACTGCAGCTGCTCTTGTCTTTTCATAATCTTGTATGAGCATGTAATACATTTAAAATGGTTCTAATGTTTTATGGTCACATAACAGAAAGTCAGCTTTTAAAATGTTTAATTTATAATAGTAATTATTATTATTATTACAATGACAGTTTATTAAAGTTGTTGTTTTATATTTACTTACACATTCTTCATGCTTGCAACATCACTTCTTTGGTTGTTTTGGGAATGAGGTCAAGGAAAGTGCATGTGCCTGAGTGTACCTCTGACTGTCTGAGTGTTGGTGGGGTAAGTGTTTCAGTACATTTGCAGATGTTTGGTACACTTAGGAAGCTGTGTGTGTGCCTGCCTGTCTGTCATCCACAGAGCAATGTTACACAGAGTATTTTCATAGCCAACCATTCCCCCTTCTTTCAGGGAGCCACATTATACTCTTTAGTCCCTCCTAACCACTTCTCTGTCTTCTTACATACACATACTCACACATTTAGTTAGGTATCTAAATGAGGGCATACCATAGATTTCCATTGCTTTACATGAAGATAACTGTTACACACTGATCATTTTCCAAACTCTAGCAGAAAACATTTGCATTTTGCATTATTACTCAGAAACAGTATTTGCTTTATTTATAAATCAGTTTACCAGTTGGGGATGTCCTCATATGTCCCCAAAGGGAGGTTGTCAGATTTAGCTAACTTCTGGGGACATACTAGAGCTAATTAACACCAAACACACTCACACTCTCTGCATGCAGTCTGAGGTGTGGAAACAGCAAACCATGGTGCTGACATGAAGAGTTTTATTTAAACCTCAATCTGACGTGTAAGTGCTGCTGTCTGTGTGTAATTCAAGAGCAGCAATGGTGTGTGTTTGAACGTGTGCGTGTGTGTCTGTGAGTGATTGTCTGTCTGTGTGTACAAAACATATCTACACAGTATCCTGCACATAGAACCAAAAACTGCTATGTTATGGACATATTGTATTATTAAATATGTGCTTATGCAATAAACCTTAGTAAAAACAAGTTCTTATGAGAGTAAAATTAAAATTGAAAGCAGAAAATGTTTTGTTGCATCATTTTTAAAGGCCTTTTCAATATATGTCCCTGCATGCTACAAAATAGTAGATAGTAGAGATAGTAGATAATAGTAGAAAAGAGTAATTCTGCCATCTAGTGTCTTACAAATGTCATTGTGTATAGGGCCTTTAAACAGTGCTCCTAATTTTTGACCCCTGTGTTTCTAAAAAAGCTATTTTTGCATAACCCTGTTGTGTGACTGTTGACGTTCAGATTCCTCAAAATGGTGCATTGACATGCCACTCCAGGTTAACGCCAAATGCTGCTGTAACTAAACACAGGCTCGCTTGTTAAAATAAGAGGAATGGAGAATGAGATTTGAGAGCTGACACAGGTTTCATTTCACGTTGGACTAACCCTAATAATTTTTAATTTTTTGCATATTTATTGTTAAATGTATGTGTATATTTAAAATACGCCATCAGCTCTTAAAAATAATGTTCAGAAAAAAATCATTGGTTTTGTTTAGACTGTATAAATGCCTAATAATGTAAGTTGTTTTGTGAGTTATTTTTATGGGCTTTTTATGCATTTTATAGATATAGGACAGTAGAGAGACAACAAGAGAGCACTGGGAGGAGAAAGGGGAGCAGGACTGACAAGGGACGTCGAGACGGGAATCGAACTAGGGTAACTGTGAGTGCTGTTGCGCAATGTATGATTTTTTATTTATTCAGCAGGGACACATCAATTGATCAAAGTGACAGTAAAGCCATTTATAATAATGATGCAAAAGATTTCTATTTCAAATAAATGTTGCTCTTTTGAATTTTCTATTCGACAAAGTATCCTGAGAAAATATTACACAAAATATTAAGCAGCATAACTGTTTTTAACATTGATAATAAGATGAAATGCTGTGTGTAGGAGCAACTTTAAGTTAAAAGAACAATGTCCAGTTTTCAGCTGATTGCTCAATTTGTACTGCTTAATGTGCAGTTATATGATACTGAGATTGATAGTGAGGTAGCTGATTTTTTCATTCATTATTCCTTATCATGCCAGTTGATTGGTGTTATCTCTTAAGGTAGCAGCTTCAGGTAACCTGAAGAGATCAATACTCTATGCTTAATATATTAATATATTTAAGAAAAAAAGAACACTTTTGATTTACAGGACTTAAGAAGTATATCAGACAAACATTTTCACCACAAACACAGCCCCTATTGTGAAAGGCCTTTGACAAGGTTTTATTGCGCAGAAGCTCTGATCCAACAGTGTGACTCACCCTTTATGAACAAAGTCCAACTGATTAGTCCAGAGCTGTCACATTCATTGAATGCATCTGCCTTATGTTGCTGACAAAACAAAGTGTATTTCCTATTGTCCACTCTCTCTCTCTGTCTCTCCAAAGAAAACACACTCAAACATTCCAACAAATGCTTCACTCACTTTTGAACTTGACTGGATAAAAAGTTGCAGATTATGCAGTAAAATAAGGAAAGCACATGAAAAGACAATAAAAGGGTGGGGGAGTGTGAGACTGACTCACCTGTGATATGTGTAACTTCTGCAGTTTGCCTGTCTAGCTTGTTCTGCACTTTATGGGCGTTGCTGGTCCTTTTATATCGCATGACTCTAGGGCAGGTTTCTCTTTTACTCAGACGTACGTTTGGGACAAGCATCTTTTATAAAAGGTAGGAAATACTTTATCTGTATAAATTAAATTCTCAAAAACAGGTGCTCGGAACTCGGAACTGGAGTGTCGTTTCCCATTGGAATAAACGCCAATGTACGTGCAACTTCCGCGTTTAACCTCTGCGAGCGAGGGAAATATTCACGGTGATAGGCATATTATTACATATGTTAAAACAAAAGGACATTATATTATCAAAATGGACAGCAGTCTAAAGATATTTTTGTATGTGGGACATTCATAAACACCATATCAGTTGTTTATACCCTAGATCTGCTCAGTACTCTTTTGTGAAAATACTGCGCTATGCTATATGGAATTTAAAGATGTTGTATAAATTATGGGATTCTTTTTTCGTAGTGTCATCAGTCATGGATCTTTGTCGTGCTAACAGTCTCTTCGCTCTGGATCTCTATCGGGCTCTGAGCGCGAACAATGCTGAGGGAAACATGTTCTTTTCCCCACTGAGCATCAGCGCAGCGCTCAGCATGGTCTACTTGGGAGCCCGAGGAGACACTGCCAAAGAAATGGAAAAGGTATGAGAATCTAACACGTTACTGTTGGTAGCCTACTATTATTTTTATTTTTACACATTTCGATTGTGTCTGTAAAGTTTCTGTAAATCCTGCTGTCGACTTTTAATTTAGCACCATTTAGGGCTAGTAAGAAGTTTGGAATTTTTTTTTACTGCAATTAAAGACAGTGCAGGAAATACTAACATACTGCGCAATTCAAATAATGTAGCCTATAAATGTTATTTCGATTTACAGTAGTAAGGTTTATTTGCATAAGAGATTTAGACACTAAAACTGACACAAAAAAATCAGCATTTCTTTAAGCAAAATACATTTGTTTTTCTTTTGATTTTGAAGTATGGGCGTCGGACTCATTGTATGTGGGTGGGACAAGACAAACCCACTTTTTAAGACCTATGATTTTGGACCCACTCACTTTTACCGTCTTTAATTAAGCGCATATGTCTTTTTATTTTTTAGAGCGTGTCAGTCAAATCCATTCCACTTAAGGAATGCCCTAATAAATTAAAATTCCGCGTTTTAGCTACAGCCTTGACTTTCCACGCTGTTGCTTCCTCAAATCCATTCCACTTGGCTCATTCAGAGTCCATATAAGTTAAACTCCATTCTGTATTTTCACCACTCGCGCCTGCAGCACTCCAGCGACATAGCAAGGTAAGTAAAACATCTTGGCATATCTGCTGCTCAAATCTGGCCGTGTGGTCACATACTGTTACTACACAAACTGGTATATTAGCAGAGGAAGGATTTTTTGTTTAAAACAACTTACTAGAATTTTGTTGCTGTGTAAATTTGGAAACCTTGCCAGATATGTGTTAACTGTTTTAGGCTATAAAAGCAATATTGTTTAATTAAAAGACATCAGAATACAGGAAATGGCATCTACTCCAGTAAAAATTTTCTGGGGGAGGACCCATCCACATTTTTTTTTTTTTTTTTTTGCTTCCGACGCCCATGAATTGAAATATGAAATTTTGTAAGAATGTCACAGGTTTTTGAGAAGCCTTGTAAAATTTACTCTGCAGGTTTTGTCCTTCAGTTCTGTCTCTGATGTTCACTCTCATTTTGAGACCCTCACCTCAACTCTCAACAGACCATCAGCCTCATGCATTCTTAAACTGGCAAACCGCCTCTACGGAGAGAAAACCTTCAGCTTCTTACCTGTGAGTCAGTTTCATAGATGTGGAATAACATTTTGACAAGGGCTTCTGCATTGTAGGTGAATGATACACACATCTTGCACATGCAATGAGGGTCTCAGAGAACCATGTGAACCACATAAATTAAATTACTGTAATCAAATATCAAATATTTTATTTATAATCAAATTCAACAACAGTCATCTTTGATATTGTTCTCCAGTCCTGCTCATTAGAGGGTGCTCCGTTCTGTCTGTAATAATGTGACATTTTAATGCAGATCATGCTTTTATTGTGTGTGTATTATGCAGGAGTATTTGGACTCCACTCTGAAGCTGTACGTCAGCTCGACAGTCACGACAGCTCATTAACAAATGGGTGGAAGAGCAGACAAAGAGTGAGAAATTAATAACATCTAATCTATCAGAATGTGGATGGGACAGTTTATAGACTAATCACGTTCAGCTTTATAGGCTATATGTAAAAGTATATAATTTAGTATATGATTGTATAAATTAATCCAAATTATCAGAACACTATCCTGTAAATAATGAAATGTTGTTATTTGTTTTGTTTTCAGATAAAATTAAAGATCTTCTTCAGCCGAGTGTGGTAAATGGGCTGACCCGACTGGTTCTGGTTAATGCCATCTACTTCAAAGGGAACTGGATGCACGTATTTGAAGCAAGAAACACTAAAGAAATGCCATTTAAAATAAACCAGGTGTGATCTACATTTTGTTCAGGGGTGCAACAGCATATGAAAAATTAAAGTTGATGTGTTGAATTTTTTACAGTCATTTTGTATATATTATGCATTCCTTCACCACTTCACTTACTTCACATAATGACATTTGTCTTCAATCAGAATGAGAGCCGACCTGTGGAAATGATGTACCAGAAAGAGACATTCCCCTTCACGTGCATCCCAGAGTATAAACTGCAGGTGCTGGAGTTACCATATGAACAGGAGGAGCTCAGCATGTTGATCCTTCTTCCGAATGAAACCCAGGATGGCTCTAACCCTCTTCTGAAGGTCAGTAAAAGTACCATGATCGGACAAAATGGATAGTTTGAATCCTATGGAATAGTGTGGTGCTGTGTATGTTTTTTTTCAGCATGTGTCTATGTGTTTGACAGCTGGAAAGCGAGCTGACCCTTGACAAGCTACTTGACTGGACCAGAAGAGACAAAATGGGCACATGGACGGACATCAGAGTCCATTTGCCAAAGTTCAAGCTGGAGATTGAGAGCTCCCTATCAGAAATACTGCAAAAGATGGGTATGAGCTCCGTGTTCCAGGAAACAAAGGCTGATCTGACAGGCATGAGCAGTAAAGGTGGTCTCTTCATTTCAGCAGTGGTTCACAAAGCTTTTATTGAGGTGAATGAGGAAGGTACTGAGGCAGCAGCAGCCACTGCAGGCTTTATATTTTTATGTGCCCGCAGCTCAGAAAGTTTCACTGCAGATCATCCGTTCATGTTCTTCATCAGGCACAACCCCACTAACAGCATCCTCTTCCTTGGCAGATTCAGAGGCCCATCCTAATTTTTTTTCTTTTGTTTTTAATGAAAAAATGTTTGAAGAAACAAAATAATTCACACCATTTGTTTTTGTGGTCATAAATGGCATATCAGATCATCCAGATCATTTATTGTGATGTCATTTTAGAGCCATACATTTTGCATGACCCTTTCAGTTGTATGTTTGTCTTAAATTAGTTTTAGGGAAAACTGGCAATATATAGGCTGAGTATTGTCTTTTACAATGAGTCATATCCTCTTTTCACTTCACTTTGTGCAGCTGAATCTGTGTAGAGCTGACATACTCGGAAAACAAGTATTGCACAAAAAGAGAGTTCTCTAATGTTCCTAAGTTAGTTCTCTATTTTTTATGTTTCAGAAAATATAAACAACAATGGTCAAATGCTTAGATTAATGTAGATTTTTTTTTGTTTTGTTTCTTATGCTCATCATGGCTGCATTTATTTGATCAAAAATACAGTAAAATGTTTTTTTCTGTTATGCAAAGCAGCATTTTCATAATACAGTCTTCAGTGTCACATGATCTTTCAGAAATCAATTCATGTTAATTTAGTGCTTTCACAATACATATCATTTCAAAGCAGCTGTGCAGAAAATGTTTTTATTTCAATTTAGAGTAATCTGTTATCAGAGGTGACTGTTAAAGTAATGTCCACATGGCAAATGTACAGTTCTAGGATGCTACGAATCATGCATTTATAAAAAGAAAATTACAGGTTGTAGTGTTTATCATGTATGGCATGCATATATTGTCATTTTAGAATGTTTAATAAAAATATTGAGAAAAATTCATGCATTTATTTATGCAGAAATAATGAAACACATTTAAAGCAATGATCAGTGTTGGGGAAAGTTACTTTTAAAAGTAATGCATTACAATATTGCTTTACTTCATAAAAGATTAACTAATTGTGTTAGTTACTTTTTATGGAAAGTAATGCATTGTTACTTTTGCATTACTTTTTGTCACCTGGGCTGGGCTTGCTTATGTATTTTTAATAACAGAAAAATATTATATTTTAACAAAAGTTATATTTTTGGTGACTGTAAAGGCCCTTTCACACCAAGAACGAAATGAACAAGCCTCAGGCTGAAGAAAATGCATCTGCAACCATTTGTAACGAAATGTAACGACACACAATAGAAGGTTTTAAAAGACAAATTGTTTTTGTTATATATCAGTATAAACATATTGCTAGACATTATTGAATGCATCTAGTTTACAATTTATAATTAATATTCAGCTAAGGAGTTGTAAGGATACATAACAGAACAATGTGTTTAAAGAGCATAAAAATAATATCAAGATATAGGTCCTGCTTGATGTTGATTAATAACAGTAGTGATGTTTTACAACGTTATAGGCTACACAGCTGTAGTCATGTTGTCGGAAACTGAGTAATCACAGTCCCAAGGTGTCGTGAGCCAGAGTCCTTCCCAGTGACCAGATTCATGTACACAATATATACCGATTCACAAGCTAGGGAGCTGACTGAGACACCCTGTGACAATTTACAAAATAGAAGACATGGAAACATGACCCGAAACAAAACCTAGAACAGAGGTGACACAAACAGGACACAAGAGTTTTTATTTCTTTAAAACATACAGGAATGGCTTTACAAAAGCACATTGTTACGAACCCCTATTTAAGTTTAGCAGAAAGGGGAATGCAACATGAACAGACAGTTGAAAACAAAGTGTGAAATTTCTAATATAATTAATAAAAAAACAAAAACTTAAAATCATACATATTAGCATATATTATACCGGTGTCAATATAACTTTTTCATGCAATGTGAATTAAAGATGTTTATGTAATAACTATGTTTCACAGTTAATAAATTCTTTGAGACCGTAAGGGTCAGGTCATCGTGGGTCCCAGTGGGCATTATTAATCTGTGGATTAAACCCTGATGTTAAGAGCAACCTCATTACCCCTAAAGATTTATTTAAACCCTTGAACAGTGTAAATGTAGTAAACAGTTCCTGGATGCTTTGTATCATCAAGGTACAACCTCCATCTCTGAGACATTGCCAGTCCAGTTAGACTGTTCAGGGAAGTTCACAGTCACTTTGGTTCCATCTATAGCTGTAAAAGATATTGGGAAGAAAGACATTGTTACTGATATCCTTTGACATTTCTCGATTTGGTGATTATGTATTGTCTATATTCCAAAAAGCGCCACTGACTCTTACGAAACGTAGAAAATGCTAGCTGTGACTTAAATACTGTAATTCTTTAGCTGATTCTAACAGGTTAATAACACTTGCCTACAACCACTCCAATACTGTGCTTGGTGACACTTCCCCAGTCATGTGCTGGAGTGCTGATGGTGGGTTTAACACGGACCCTCACTCCAGGCCTTAAGCTGAGCACTTCTGAATTATAAAGGAATATTTGCAATGTCAATTTAAAAGACATGGAGGAATGGGTCAGGGTTTTTACATTAAACAAAGATGAAAACAGAAATGAAATCCATTAAAATGTTTGTTACATGAAATAAAATAAACATTGTTTCATATAATTCATATAATTGCCAAGGCAACATTCCTAATTTAGTTGTTCAACTAAAGTAACTAAAACTAAAATCAAAACAATAAAAACTATAAAGAAAATACAAACAACAACAAAATTACTAAAACATAAACTAAAATCAAACGCAAACCAGAAGAAAACTCGTTCAAAATATTAATAATAATTCTAATGGTATGTTTATGATACTAAAATAGCACTAGAATAAATCCAATGGCTTGTATAGAGATAATAAACATAGTCACAGCTACAAAGTCAGTTAACCATAGCAGGTTGAAAATGAATTAACTCTTAACTATGGCATTACATTTGTTTAATGATGTCCTAATATCCTTCAGATTACCTGAAACATCACTGTTTATGAGTTCCATTTCTGAAGCGACACCAGTCCAATCAGTTTGCTCAGGGAAATCCACAGTCAAAGACTCGCCCTGGATTCCTGATGAAAATCAAAAAGTCATTAATAACCCCATTAGAATTTAGTGAAATCAGGGACAGATTCTGAGTGTCTTTACTTTTAATGACACCGATGCTGTTCTGATTGACTGATCCCCATCCATGTTTTGGATCTTTCACTGAAGATTTCACACTGACTCTGTTTCCTATCTTGAAGCAGGCATGACTGGGAGACCCTAAAAAGTAGTGTTACTAGTTAGGCATAGAGTTAGGCTATTACATTACACCTAGATTAAAACATTCAAATGTGAAAAATGCTTATAAAACTTAACAAAATAAATAAATATTACAAAAAGGATATATTTGCTCATATATTGTATATATAAATACCAAGGCGTGGGTTTTCTTAATAAAACCATGTACTTAAAGTAAAGTAAACTGTGTAGAATGACACACACTGAGTGGTGAAAATCATTTAAATTCTATATAACAAATCAACATATACAGGCATCTAAAAATATACATGTTATATAAATTTTACTATTGATTTAATTGTTCTGTTAATAATACCTAAATCAGCACTGACAAGCTCCATTTCTGAAACGTCACCAATCCAACCTTCCTGCTCAGGGAAATCTACTGTCACAGTTTCTCCCTGCACATCTACAGCGAAGAAAACTTTTATTAAAAATCTTAAAAAGCCGAATATTGTATATGATTGACAGTAAATAAAAGCTGAAAGTTTTCAACAATAACTGTGTCAGTCTGTCAGATTAATGACAGTAGATGATGTCCTTACTTATGACACTGCCAGTGCTTTTGTGGCTGACTGAACCCCACATATATTTTGGAGTTTCAACAGACAGCTTCACACGGACTTTGTCTCCTATTTTAATATTACAGTTGAGAGTTGAAGATCCTGAAATACAGTGAGTAGAACGGAATCTTATGATTTACTGGTGTGGCAGTCTCAAATGTCTCACTTCGTAGATAAACAGCTGGGTTAAAACAGTATAGTATCCTCAAGTATGCAAATGTCACATTTCTGTACCAAAAATTATTGTAATTAGTAGCTACCCAGCAATAATAAACCGATTATTGCTGGGTAGCTACTAATTAGATGCGAAAACATTCTATTTCTGTTCTGTGTATTTACCACACTCATCATCATCAGCTACTGGCTCCATTTCCAAAAGAAATCCTTTCCAGCTTGTACATTCAGGAAAGTCAATGACCAAACTCTGATCACTTTTAATATCTGAAAGAATATGTAATGTAATGTAAATGAGTGTGTTGCACATGCTTATTAGTGATGCTTTGCAGCATAATGTATCATTTATGTTTATGAGAATACTACATATCTTGCCTTTTACCACACCCACTCTCTTATGTGTGACACCTACACCCCAACCATATTTTGGGGTTTTAATAGAAGATTTCACTCTAACTCTGTCTCCAACCTTAATGCAGACTGGATGGTTCTTTATGGCCAGATCTGAAACTGGTAAAACATTTAAGTTTATTTCATCACTCAGAGATACAACCAAATACAACAAGTAACTCATAGTAGCTTTACCTTTTTGAACAGTTTCACTTATTTTCTGGTTGAAAATAGTCTCTAGTTGCACTTTAAGTTCACAGACCAGTTTGTTTACATCCGGATAACAGCTGCAAGGCTTAAAAGTATGACTGTGGAAGCCATCGGACCCAGAAGAAGAGGACGGAGTCTCATAATTCTGCAGAAAAATATTCAAAATTAATATTACAGTAATAATAATAATGAAGTATTCCAAGGTCATTTTCATTACTATTGATAACTGAGACAAAAGATGGCAGTTATGTTTGAGTGGAAAATAGAGAAAGCGGGTCCATAGTGTGATACGAGAGATATGAAAGTAACACCTGTTTCAAATAAGCAGACTGATATACAGCATTGCCATAATCGACAGCAAATATTAGGAAATATCTGACCAATGAATGCTACCATAGATCAATCAGAGTCAAGTTACAATTTATAACTCTTGATAAGCACTCATAAAACTTTTGCTTAAAGCAAAGTGTACCTGAAGAAATTGGATGTTGTCTTCTGTCTGTATAAGATCCTGTAAAACTCCTTCCCTCTTCTTCAGCTCAGTAATTTCCCCCTCCAGCTTCTTTTGTAGCTTTGTGGCTTGATCCAGATCAGCCTTTTCTTGAGCTTTTATTTCTTCAATCACCTCATTGCTTCTTTTCTCAATAAGTTTGACTAATTCACTGAAGACTTTCTTACTGTTCTCCACTGCCTTCTTTGCAGAATCCTGAGGAGAACCAAAGCAAAACAAAAATGTTGTTTACAATTACCAGATCCAACATGGCAGTGATTAACCAAGTCGTTCTGTATAACTGTGAAAGTTATTTGTTTTACATCAGAACTTACTGAATGGGACGTGATGTCCATTTTCATCTTCTGCAGCTCTTTTTCTTTTGCCTGGGTTGTCTGCTTGACTTTTGTCTGAGAGAGTGTGAGTTTTATCTAAGGGCAAATCACAAGTCAAAGTCTGTTAAATCTTTCTGAAAACATAAGTCAATCATATTTTGTAACTACCTTATGTTACGAGTAGGGCTGTTTAAGTTAATGCGTTATGCAATGCGATAAAGCAATAAAGTGACTTATGTGATAAAATAAATAAATACAAATAAATTACTGAAGCACATAAAGTTACATTTTTACATCATTTCACACTCCTTGTGAAACAGAGACTGAACTGAACATCAAAACATCCCACCGCTGTATGGCCAAATGATACGCCAACTTCTCGGCTGGATAAAGCAGACCAGAATCTCACTAGTAAAGCTTTGCAGAATGAAGACTGTAATCAAGGTAAGGACGATTGCGATGATGTACCGGGTGCTGTATTGTAAGCACGGACACAAGTCCATTATATTGATGTGCAAACAAACCATGTATGTGCGCTCTGTACACACATGGTATTTATGCACAAACACATTTGAGTACATTCATGTTGTTTCCACACATATTCAGGATTATGTTTTGATTGGTCACGTGTATGTTGCTGTGTTTAGTCATTCTGAATGGATCCATGTACTAGATATATACAGTCAGGTCAAGTCAGTTTGTTTGTTTGTTTTTTCGGCATGTCCATGTGGTCACGTTCGGGATCGCAATTGGACTCGTCCAAAATGTGAACAGCACTTTGCTGTTGCACTGTATGCATGGCCTACTATACACTGTGAACATCTGTAATGTTCCCATGTGTGCTGTGGTATGCATAAATGCATGAATTAGAGGCCTCCTTGTATCACTTGGTAATTTGGTGTCCCTTTAAAAGTCTTTAAGTGTCCTTTTTTGTAAAGACACCTACATTTACTTGGAAAAAAGCTTACAGAAAATACATTTTTGTGTGAATCACCCTTCAGTCTGATGGTTTACTTTGCTGGATATAATGAATGATGGCAAAATGAATGTGCTAAACAATTGGCCTATGCCTATTTTCTTGAAAAGAGTGTGATTAATAGCGATTAACACCAAAAAAAAAGGTGTGATTAATTGCAATAAAAATTTTTAAACCAGGAGTCACCAAACTTGGTCCTGGAGGGCCAGTGTCCTGTAGAGTTTAGCTCCAACCCTACTCAAACACACCTGAACCAGCTAATCAAGGTCTTGCTAGGTATCATTGAAACTTCCAGGCAGGTGTGTTGAGGCAAGTTGGAGCTAAAGTCTGCAGGACACCAGCCCTCCAGGACCAAGTCTGGTGACCCCTGTTTTAAACTACTGACAGCCCTTACCAGTCATTAAAGAAAAAAAAAATGATGGACATCTTCACCTGTTTCTCGTTGCGCTCTACTGTAGATGGTACTGTGTCATGGCCCTTGTGGTCATCCAATA
>JAUZSZ010000134.1:17519740-17530301 GCA_034780575.1 Labeobarbus marequensis
TATTGTAACAACAATATGTTACACTGTAATAACCCCCCCCCCCCAAAAAAAATCTAAAATGTTAGCAACAACATATTTCTGCCTCATCATTTGGATCACAGTCAAAAGTTATTACAAACACTCAGTGGTGACTGATAGTGATTAAAGTGTTGTATTAACTTCATTGTCATGTGTATTGTGTAACTTGAAGTTAGTTGTAGCTACAATTTCTCTGTTTCCCAAATATGATTTGAGGGATGTGAGTAATGCCAGATTAAAGTAATGCCACAACTAACACATACCCCCCCCCCCCCTTTTTTTAATTATTGTTTTATTTGTTTTTTTTTTAGATCCCATTAAGGAAAACAGCTTATAAATCATATAAATCACTAAATTACATATATTTTAGAAAATGTATAAATGCTAAATGTTTTCTGTGAAGTTTAGGGGTAGGGTATGGAGATACATTAGCTACACAGTTTAAATAATTTTCTTATCTCAAAATTGTTGTGGTCTTTTAAATACCTTGTAATTTTACAACTGCATACTGACATGTATGATAGTGATTTGATAGTGATAGTTTGGTTAAACTGTTGGTGTTACAGCACACCCGTGTACACATACAGCATATTTAAAATCTGGCGTTGAATGTGACACAGTGATGCTCTGGGGGGGCAGTAGAGTACTTTGAGAAGTTAATAACAAAGTCGGAGAAGATTCACGAGGAAACTTCCCGGATGTTGCTATTCCAGGAAGTTAGTCCTATGACAACAATCCTGTGACAGCGTTGTGTATTTTGCCTTGAGAAACATATTGCCCTGAAAACCGCGCAAAATGGCTTGATTGTGTGACCACAGTAAGTAATACTCATGTGTAATCATGTGTTTAGTGGATTTGATGGGGGCGTGTCGTTATATAGTAACACAACAGCACTAGTCAACAGCTTTGAGAAATCTCCAGATGGTGAGGTTTCTTGTGTTTGAAGGACTTCCTCTTTGTTTATTTAATATTTCAAGCTAGAGTTTTATAATTAGTTTAGCAATGTGTTTCGTACAACATCAAGGAAGTTAATGTTTTTTGAAAATTAAATATTTTAGTGTTATATTTTTAGTGAATATAATTAAATATTAACTAGTGTGTTTAATAAGTATTTAATAACAATAATGGTATTTATTTCAGTGGTGATTGACAGTTTAAACTTAGCTGATTTGATTTTTATTTCCTAAATATGCAGCAGTGATCAGTGATTTCACAACCATGTGTTTGGTTTCTTGTAATCATGTGCATTTGCTGTCTTTGTTTCTCCAGAGAAGAGCATGGAGAATGATGAATTTCCGCCAGAGGATGGGGTGGATAGGCGTCGGACTGTACTTGTTGGCCAGTTTTGCTGCAGTGTATTATATATTTGAGATCAGCCAAACATACAACCGACTTGCACTGGCACAAGTAGAAAAGGCGGCTGGAGCGCAGACGAAATGGTCGGGAGATACTTCTTCCTCTTCCCCATCTTCAACTTCATGGATCGTGACTCTGAAAACAAGACTTCTTCTCCTGCCTTTCTGGGTGTGGGCCACCATTTTCCTCATTCCCTACCTCCAGGTGTTTCTCTTTCTTTACTCCTGCACAAGGGCGGACCCCAAGACTGTAGGATACTGTATTCTGCCCATCTGCCTTGCTGTTCTCTGCAACCGTCACCAAACCTTCACCAAGGCCTCCAATCAGATCAGCAGACTGCAGCTGATTGACACTTGAAGTGATTGTTAAAGATGAGGAGGAGGAATACAGTTTGGTGTCTTAGGGGTTGGGCAATACAAAAGTGCATTCATAAGTAAGATTATTATTTTTTAAGACTTGGTCCTGAATTTTTTTTGGTGTAGGAATTAAAAGGGGAATGTGTTTAGGATTAATTTCTTTGTAATGTTTTTTTCTTTATCAACTAATTGTTTGAGTCACTTGCAGTTCCACAACAGTTTTTATTGCGTATAAAAAACTGGACTATAGGTGATGTTTTGTACTCCTTCAAGCTGAATGGCAAAATTGGTCCACATTTTAAAGTAGATTTACAACGGGATTCAGAAGTATTTTCCATGTTGGCTCACTCTTATGGTACTTTTTTTTTTTTTTTAAGAAGCTTTGTCTTGATTTAACTGAAAAAAAAAACTTTTATAATTGAAATTAAATTTGATAAATGAAATCTAAGTAGCCTAAATGGAGGCAATTAAGCCATTGTCCAAGATGTGGAGAATGTTGATGGGGCTGCGTGTTGAACTGTGTACTACTTGAATTACACTTCTAATCGTGGGTAGATTTACTATAAATCACGATGTATAAAGATTTGTCAGTGTGGACAGCTGTAATTGTTTCTGTACTATGAGGCCAATGGATTTGTAGTGTCACTATAATGCTCCAGGCGTTTGTTCTCAACTCCAGTGGATATTTTATTAGTGAAAAATTAGAAAACTGCCGACAGTGGTGTCACATATGTATTTTCCATTTGTTTATAAGTGTCTAACTTTTTATTTGTTTTGAATATAAAATGCACTCAAGGCAGGGACAAAGAAAGGAGTTGTAATAAGGAAAGATTGGTATTAAGAATGCACTTTATTATCAGTATTTTGTTCAAATATGATTTCTAATCAGCTCTAGACATGGCAAGAGTATTCTCTCCAAATGGTCTTTGTGCTTATTTGACAAATACAATTTTTCATGGATCATAGTGATAATCACGTGTTCTCAGAGAAAAGATATCTGTGTTTCAGAAAACAAATTGTTCATATTCATGTCTGTGTGGAATAGTTGTGAACTCAGTCTCATGTCTTATTGTTGAGGGATATCGGCATCATTTTATAGTGTGAGTAATCTTGTCTTGCATAAGAAATGCAAAGGTTATTTAGACATGTTGGGTGTGGTAGGTTGTAATGAGTCTGGCACAAAACATTGGGTCTCAACATTCTCAACTCAGACCCAAGTGTTTTGATTTTTAAAATCACGTCTTTTTGTCAAGTGTCTTTTATTCATTTGTTGAAATGTTCAAAAAAGGCAAATCATTTTTGTCTAAAAGGGCTTGACTGTGAATTTATAATGATAATGTTTGATGGGTATTTGTTAATAACTTTCCATTGCAATCTTAATACAATGTGGTTTGAAACAACTCTGACAAAAATCAATAAAGAAATGTAATGTGCAGTCTGTGTTCTTTTGTAACTGCTACATTGATTTCTCAATCAGAAACTCAGACATTTTATTGGACAGTTTGAATCCAGTTTATTGCACAGCGGTTTATCACCTGTTAGCTGAAGAAACCACAGTACTGATAACCACTGTCAATTTGTAACTTTTTACAAGAGGAAAAATGTACTGATAAAACAATTTTCCTTTCACACGGTTATACTTTAGCCTTTTAGAGGAACATGAAGTTATGAAAAATAACTTAGAAATACATAAAAATGGGATCAAATTAAGGCAAAATCTCAACATAGTCTGGAAATTGTGGCTGAGGTTTTTCTGAGGAGGGGTACTGATGTTACAACACATATTTATGTAATAAAGGCCATAACAAAACAATGTCAGTTCTGAAGATCATGACCGCAAGGTTTTTCTCCTCTTGTTTGGAGGTCCTGAGTTTGACTTTTTGGTGGCCATTTCTGTGGTATTATCCTCTTCGTCACTGTCCTCTTCCTCTTCATCTATAGACATGGGTTTCACAAACAGAAAGAAGTTACACAATTTAGATAATTATGACAAAATATAATGACGTTGACAATTGTAATAAGAATATTGAAGTAACAAGTATTCTAAAGTAAGTACATAAATAAAAGTTGGGACGACAAAAGGCAGTATATCAGTAAAGTTAAGGAGATCGCTGTCAAATGAAGGGAGAATTTCAGCCACCTTCGAAGACTTTATTACATATATTTTTTATTTATTATTTCATTTAATTTTAAGTCTCTTGGTTTTCAATAAACAACCCAGTCTTCATTTTAGCATCTTACCATCTACATCTGCTGTGCTGTTTTCCGCTGAGCCCCTTTCTTGTTCAACAAGAGCCGTCAAAACTTCAGATATATCAGCGTTTAATTTCTTGACGCCAGTTATCACTGACTTCAAATTGCCATCTGCTTGTACCGTAAACTGGCTTGTCTGTCCATCTCGGTACTTCAGCTCTCCCTTCAGTTCGCACGCTGCCATATTGCAGATACACACTGTAAATCAGGTTGCCAGATCTCACAAAAAAAACAAAAACAAAAAAACACGGAAATTGACTGCCTAAATGAAATGGGAAAAAAGGGAGTTTCTAAAAATGAATTTATAAAATAGAATGGAACTGATTACATTACAGGCTAAACTACAACATCCCTCAAAATATTATTATCAGTAATTATATCATTTTACAACAATAGCTAAAATATTTCAAATATAGAACTGTTCATTAAATAACTGCAACAGGCAGAACATTAACAATATTAACACTGAACAAAATGTAATTACCATGTAAAAATGTGTCAAGTTTTAAATATATATATTAAAAAAAAATTACACACTATTTGTAAGCTGTAAAATGAGTGGACATGGCAACACTGATCTACCCTTTGAACTCTGACCTATCAAATTAGTTTTGCGAAAATTCCTATTTTTTCTGTTTATCCGGAATCACTGAGTTAATGTGGGTGTGATGTATGAATACACATTAGTCAGAAAAAAGAGCCCTGAAATAATAAATTCTATTTACAACTCCCGCAACTCTCCCGCCAAAACATATTCATTTGCATAAACCGGAAGCAGCATTGGTTTTGTTATTGTCACAGTTAACCCCGAGAATTTGTTCGGGTAATGTCAAATTGCATAACACTTTCCCACACCTTTCTTTTAGTTCTATTCCAGAGGACCCGCTGTCTCCAGTAAAGCGTGATCTCGTTGATAGTTCAGTTAGCTCGTGTCTCGTTTCGTGCCCTGGAACAGGAACTAGAAACATTTTTGCGCTCATCTCTTCAAAGATGGCGGCAAATGCTGGAGCGGAGGAGGCTACTGTATCTCTGGTGGACGTCTTAGAGGAGGATGAAGAACTGGAGAACGAAGCCTCCGCTGTTCTTGGAGGGAGTGATTCAGAGAAATGCTCATATCCAGAGGTTTGGCGTCTTTATGTAAACGCAGACTTTAAATATAATTCGTTTTTAGCAAGCGGATCATACCTTGACACAGCCTATTTCATCTTGGTGTTCAACAGAATTCTTGCAAAATGTTTGTAGGATTGTTTTGATTTGGGTTTAGCACAAAACATTATTACTAATGCGTCGATGCGGCGTCTATTTGTTGAAAATAAACCTTATTGCAATAACAGATAATAGCAAGATGCTTTAAACAGTAGTTGTCAGCAAATGCTCTGTATTTACATTAATATTCTCAAATGAAAATAAGTTATATGTTCTAAAACAAGTTTTTGTTGTTGTTGTTGTTGTTGTCCTGACAGGGATATGTGAAGCGTAAGGCTTTGTATGCCTGCAACACCTGCACACCAAAGGGAGGAGAGCCAGCTGGCATCTGTCTGGCATGCTCCTACTAGTGCCATGAAGGCCATGACCTTTTTGAGCTATATACCAAGAGGTGAATATTTCCACAGTTCATCTAAAATAACCACTGAAGCTGTGATACTATGTTAGAAGGTACATTTGCTGCTACTCTAACCCATTTAAGTAGAGCCTTTAATTGGATCTGACATTTCTTGGTTTGCTGAAGGGCTTCCATTATGCAAACTATTTTACCTAATTTGTATTAATATATTTTTGACAGTATGACGAGGGATTATTTGGCTGTTTTTCCTTTTCTATTTGGACTGGCTGCATCATAGGCAATGAGAGTGAATACTGTCACATAAAATTAATTTTAATGTGAAGAAATTTCCACATGGAGATCCGGAGGCAGTAAAACTATAGGCATCAGTGTTTTTAGATGGTTTGGATTGAATTGCACACATATCCTGCTTTAAATTGTGCTTTCTGAGGCATTGTGATATGTTACGAGTAAGCTGCACTCAAAACCTTATTGATAATACAGGAATTTTCGATTTGATTGTGGAAACGACAAGTTTGGGGAAATGGAGTGCAAGCTGTTTGCGGTGAGATACGCTTGGCTGTTAGTTTGAATTTGTGTCTTTCGTTTTTAATTCGATTTTTCTAATCTGATGGATTTCTGTTAAACAGGATAAAGAGAAAGTGAATTCAGGGAACAAATACAGCCATCATTTATTTGGCTTGTATTGCACATGTGACAGACCCTACCCAGATCCAGAGGTAATGTGCGGTTTAGTTTGAGATGCTTTCTATAGTGTTCTGTTATTCTGTTATTGTATGTTGTATTGCAAATAAAGTTTAATTATGATTCCCTATTCAGATTTATATTGTGTTTGGATGCTTAGAGTGCTTTTATCATATTACATTCAGTAGATTACATGCATATATGAACCAAGTTCTCTCTTCAGGTTCCAGATGAGATGATCCAGTGTATCGTGTGTGAGGACTGGTTCCATGGTCAGGTTAGTATCAAATCAGATTGCAGTCAGGCAGGACATGAACATGGTTTAGTGTTCTTTGTGTGTGTAGATGAGGAGCATAATGCATTCAGGTTGAAATGTTTGAGAACATCTCTGTGTGTTTCTCTCAGCATTTAGGCTGTGTAGTGCCAGATTATGTGGAGCTGCAAGAGATGATCTGCGAGTCATGCATGAATAAAACACCTTTCCTTTGGAACTATGCTGCACATATTACAGGTAAAGTGGATATATATGTGTATATATGTATATGTGTGTATATGTTTCTGCTTCCATGTTGCATTTACAAATAATTTAGTATGAAAATGAGTGCAAATTCTTTAAAAATAGAGAGAAATTAATGTATAAGTCAGGACCCATTAAACTGATCAAAAGTGACAGTACATTTAGTGTTTACAACATTTATACATTTGTGAAGATTTATTCTGTCTTGTTTGCATCAGTGCCACCCATAACAAAAGTAAGTCCATGCAAAGGAGAGGAGGATGTGAAGGTGGAGGCAGAAAATAATGAAGAGGAGAAGAAAATTTTAAAATGAGAGCCCAAAGAACCCTGTCGATGAGAAGGTATTACTGTTTGCTGTAATGTGTCTGTTTTCTTGTCTCTAAATAGGAGGATGAAACATGGCATGGCATTTTTAATTCTGTTCAGTCCATTTTATTGTGGACAGCCAAACTTAAATCTACTACTTGGATAAGTGTTTTAAGACACTAGATGCACTAAGCGGTTTCAGACAGAGATTTGTTTTTGTTTTGAAGTCTCACCACAAGGTGGCAGTATTTTTTTTTAGATGATGCATGTATGATAGACTTTTCATTGGGGAAATGGTTCATCTCATATGCGTCATCTGTCTCAGTTAAGCCGTAATTTGAAGGAATCGACTTAAACTGAATTTGCACCACATTGTTTTGTTGCTGGTAGCAAGAATGCCAACTCAGTTGTATGAATGAGAAATGATTTTAACAATCTACACAGGAAGAGAGGAATCTGTGATCGAGATTTGGTGACCTTCTCTCTGCCGTCAGGTGCAGATCAATGGGACATCCACCTGTAAGCGGAAACACCAGGAAGAAGCTGAAGGCTCTACAGAGGAGGGTTTGTGCTCAGGTTGCAGGCTGAGAGAGATGAAGGCCTCAAGGAGACTCTGCAGGGCGCCGTGTTCTGGCCATCTGCATGGCGCACAAAACTCTGCACCTGCACTGACCGCAAGGTACAGCTCAAACACACTTTACAGAGGAGATTTACTAAATAATACTGCTTTTAACCTTGTTTAAAGATGTGTTCACTTCCAGAATAAAAGTTTCCTGATAATTTACTCACCCCTATGTCATCCAAGATGTTCATGTCTTTCCTCATTCAAAAACAAATGAAGGTTTTTGAGGAAAACATTCCAGGATTTTTCTCCATATGATGGACTTCAATGGGAGCCAACGGGTTGAAGGTCCAAACTACAGTTTCAATGCAGCTTCAAGGGGCTCTACATGATCCCAGCCACGGAATAAGGGTCTTATCTAGCCAAACGATCAGTCAATTTCTGAAAAGAAAAAAAAAAAAACTACTCTGTACCGTGTCCAGTGCGGTTCATTTAACCATGCCCTGACCCTCTTGAAGAGGTGACTTGGGTGCGGTACGCATGTAGTGTGATCTCTAACCACGCTGGAGCATGGAACTGTTCATTTACTATTTTTGTATGCGCTATTGTTATCATTATGCCAGCAAAAATCTTTATTACTATTTGGATATCACACTTTTCAATTCATTTAATTTTGAGTACATTTAGGTTTATATTGAGTCTGGTTCTCATCTTATTGATGAACAGGTAATGTAGTTGTCCATTGTCCTACGCTGCCTAACTGCATAACTGTCTGTTAGCGAAAGGGAAATCGTGCTTGTGATTTAGTACAAGGCAACTGTGCGTAGTGTGAGTATACCCTTAGAACACACACACTTATACATATATAAATAAATAAATAAATAAAAAATATATAAATACATATTATATATATTAAAATTTTTATCTTTATTTTTAGCGTTATAGTTATCTTTGTCTTGGGGTACACCCAGAAAGCTGCTTATTACTCATTTATCTATGTTTCTTTATCGCATTCTTTATCAATAGTTCCTGCCCACTGAATGCTCCACAGATATATTGTTTGCATACCTTGATCATATAGAAATGATATAGAAAAAGTTCTATAGATTTACATTTTACATCATCGCCGGCATATATATTGTCATATCGCCATAGCAAGCAGTAATGATTAAAGCTTAATGAACATATTTGACTGGGTAGTTGATAAAACCAAAATCTGACCAACAAGACTGACTAGTGTAAAGCTATGTTCCCTGTGGTAGTGCTCTTTTTTTCTATCTTTTTCTGTCTTTTTTTTTTTTTTTTAACCTGCTGGGACAGGTTTGTTTTTTTTTCCCCACAACTTGTTTTAATGCTAAAATCATGCACATAGTAGTGCAATAAGCATTTCAAGCATTTTGTATGGTTTATACACAGCAAAACAGCATGTATGCTAAATTGTAAACATAGCAATGTGAATGATGATATAGTTGTCAACAAATGGGATGCTACATTTTATTCAAAATTAAATATCTTAAATATCTACAATTTTAGCTTTAATAAGATGGCGTTCTCCACGATTCCCATTCTTTCCAACAGCAAAGCACTTGAATGCGACATGCTTGTAATCAGGACTTCTGAAATTGGAAATTGGAAATTTTGATGGCAGACAAAAGCAGTATTATTCCTTGTTTCCTTACAGGAATCCATAAAATTTCATTACCCAATTCTAGATGGAGTCATACAGCTGCAGCTCACATGCATGAAAGTGGCATGTTTGAGCTAGTTGATACAGGAAATCAGCAGTCTAATAAAGAGATTGATTGTCAAAAAGTATTTTATGTATTTTGAAAATACAAACATACTAAGTAAGATTAAATGTATTTAAATACAAAATACATATGATTTTTTTCAAAGGTATTTAAATACAAAATACTAAATACTAAATAGTATTTTGCATTCAAATATGTATTTTAAACACATGTATTTGAAATACTGCCCATCCCTGTCTACAAGCACCTGGAATCCAATATTTGATCGATATCTTGCCTCGGTCTGGTTGTGTTTTGAAGACAACGATGTTTCCTTAAAAATGGTCCCACTATACAGATGACATATTGATAGCAGAATGTTTAGCTGCATTTGTAACTCATTGAAAGACTGCGTTCTGTCAAACATTTGTGTAACTATGACACACTGTGGTTGTTTTGGGTACAGCAAAACAGCTAAGTTTCTCTCTCCTTCTCATTGGGTACTTTTCACTTGCGTGTCCCATTAGAGTTGATGCAACTTCACAGTACATTTATTTGCACAGGTTTAGCTTTAAAACTGCATAAACAGTATTGATAAGTTTATGAACACGTTTTCATCTCAATGCATATGTAAGCATTTTATGTGTCTCAATTTTTTTCTTTTTTTTTTGCAATAAATATACCCATTTGTACCTTAAACATTGTTACCTGGAGTCAATATGTACATTTTTCATTACAACACTAGTGGAAACTGAGACATGCTATTTTCCATAACCTGTTGCGTTTTAAATTCTAATAATGTATGAAAATCAGAAAACAAATAAAAATGCATGATTTACTTTAAACAAATACAAATATTTATAACACTTTGTATTTACAAATTCATCATATACATTTACACAGCTTTACTGAATTTAACATTTAAAATCTAAACAAACCTAATTTATATACAAAAACTGCAAACTAACAATAGTCACAATGGCAACTGGAATGTCATTCTGCATTTAATAAGAATGATTATATTGTGTTTAGAAACACATAACTGATATCACAAATAAATTATTAATTAAGCACATAATACAGAGTCACTATAGATCATTTCACATTGGAGGTGGATGGAAACTTCAGGGTGAGAAAAACATTTTGACCTCTTGACAATTCATCGATATCACAAACACATGAAATCCTCAATAATTATGAACCATCTTACGAGTT
>JAUZSZ010000134.1:17775881-17786798 GCA_034780575.1 Labeobarbus marequensis
TGAAATATTGCCGCGGGTGCTTAATATGGATTGCAAATGGCCAAAACTAGCATTTTGTTCAGAAATAACTTTGTTTTATTATTTTGAGAGGTAATGTAAATATTTGCGGCTGGGAAACAGAGGGAAAATTGACACGCTTGTGCAGCAGTTTTATGGATGTTTTTCCCTCCAAGTCTTCGAGCCGGTCACGTGACTGAAAACTATCAATTAAAAAAAAAAAAAAAAAAAAAAGGATTTTAATTGAATAATTGATAAATGCTTAAAACATAGTAATTAAAACACCAAAGGAATTTCTACCATAATGAGCCATTGTTTTTCAATACAGGATAATCACTTGCTATCAGATTTAGTTGCAATTGTGTTGGGTTTTTAATAAAAAAAAATGTCCTGTTTTGACCCCCTCATCAGGACGCTCTGTTAGGCGTGACGGATTGTAGACTCGGAAGTAAACGCCCAGCTATGATTGGCTAACAGTTTTTTGTTGTTTTTTTTGTTTATGTTTGACAGCCTATCTTTCATAGATGGATGCTGCTGTGTTTTAGGTTAAAATGCATAAATACTCAGTACATATCAAACGATCTGGAATAATAACAGACAAAGCAATAATACTCACGTAATGAAAACAGTTAATCACACTTGTCGTGTGACATCAGATCCAATATAGTTGGCACAGCATTGTCTTTTAGTTTCAGTCTTTCAAAAAATACTGTGTCGAATTGTGACTTGTTTGTAAACGAATCCGCAGTAAAATGAAGTAAACAAAGGACCAAGTTCTTGCTGACGCAGTCTGGCACCAGGTTCGTCAAATAAAGTTTAACATTTGGTTTCTGCATAGACCTGCGTTTTCTGCTCTTGTCATTTACCTTTGACGTGCGTGAATCAGTGGGTGGGGCTAAACAGGCAGTGATGTGGAAGCAGGTGTTGATCTTCTGCGGAGGTGGTGTTTAACCACACTAGTACATCATACAGTGGCACATTTCATAATCTGCTTCCATTAGGGCTGGGTGATTTTTCCGATTTTATTGATTAATTTGAATTTAATGATTTGGCACGATTTTATTGTTTATAAATTGAAGAATCACAATTTTGAAAAGAAATTTTACCACACATTAAAATTAGACACTTCGACAACATGCCAGTGATAAAAATAAAGAGAAAAGAACAATCCAACCGCATGTCAGCGCATATGATTAACTGACGTGGGCAGTAGAATAGGAAAAAATGCAAGATGGGAGTGAATTTCTTTTAACTTGAGTGCTGCTTTTTTCCCCCATGATTACATAGAAAAAACAATGGATAGATCGAATGAAAAACCTATAAAGAACTACTATTGCATGTCTGATATTTCATGTTTGCATCATGGTGACAGGCTGAAAGCTGCTGTTCATTGTTTTACAGAACATTTAGCCTATAGTTAATAATAGTCTACTGGCGTTATACTTTCAGTCATTTTGAATTTGACTTAGCATTTTTTCAAAGCATTTTAATTGTATTATTTCTGAAAATATAATATGTATAAGACAAGTTTGTACAATATGTAGTTGTTGTTCATGCATCTTTTCTGCAAAGATAGGCTATTTAACAAGTGGTTTGTTTAACATTTACATCATGTTGACAACTTCATGTGTGTTTTCTTTACCTATAGAGGGTAATTAAAGAAAAAGTTACTTGAGTCATGTTGTAATTACATTTTCAAGTTGATTAGTTAAAAATCGTAAAATTCGAGAATTGGTCAAACGTTCTGAAAAAAATTGAGATTTTATTTTTTTGCCATATCATCCAAGCCCAGCTTCAATACAAGCTGTTTTATACTAACGAGAAAGTTTGAGTTCTGAAACTTACAGAATTTTTTATAGCCCAATGGCCTTTTATATGTCAAAAAAACCTTTAAAAGCTGCTGGTCATTGGAAGGGAAAGCTTAGTCTGTTACAGTCATTAATGCTGAACATGTCAGTATGATAAAGAACACAGTGAGCCTGATCGCAGGTCAGCAGAGATCCTTATTCTCTGCCAATTGAATGCTTTATCTCAGTGGAGGACTGTAAACTTCAGGGGTTGTTTGTTTCTGAAAGTGTCCCTAGTGGCAGAGCTATAAAATAAGGTGTTAAACACAGACAGTTGAGTACATTATTCTTCATTGAGTAGGTGTAATAATGAACTGTTCTGCCTCAGTCATGTTTCACTTTGCTATCATTCATGTTTATGACTGTAAAAAGGGAATAGATGTTGCATCCATGCTTTGTGTTAAGTACATAATTTTAATATATTTTAATCTATTTTAAAATGTAATTTATTCCTGTGATGGCAAATCTGAATTTTCAGCAAATCTCCAGTCTTCAGCAAAACATCTTACATCTTTCAGAAATCATTCTAATAAGCTGATTTGGCACTCAAGAAACCTTTCTTATTATCATCAATATTGATAATAGATGTGCTACTACTACTACTACTACTAAAACTTTCATGGAAAACATGATGCATTTTATAAATTTGTTAATATTAAGTGTCTATAAAGTGTCTAGTCAGGGCATGGTAGGTCTGTTTTCTGAATCCAGCCACACTTTATAGCAGGATGTCCCCTGTGTGGGAGCAGAAGGGCTTCTGATGATTACATGCTTTCAAATTTGCCAGTATGAGGGGAATTCTTGGCCAGGAAACTGAAAGACGTTATTCTCAAACCACTCAATAATTGTGTGAATTAGTGGGTGGGAGGGTGCAATTACAGCTGTATGCTTTGAATTCAGCTGCAGAATCAAAAAGGACTTGTTACAAATAAAATCATGTAGGAAAATAATTATGATATGAATATAATTGCTTTGCAGGTGAAAGTAATGGTGAGGATATGCCCTGCCAAAGGATCGCGTGACACCTCAGAATCCATGTCCTTTCTCAAGGTAGACGCCCATAAGAAACAGCTGACCTTTTGTGAGCCGCCCACCTGTGCACGCGCCACGTCTGCCACCGCCCCAAAGATGTTTACCTTTGATGCCATCTTTACCCAAGATGCTTCACAGGTACAGTAATGGTATAAATGCTTAAATGTTTGGCGATCAGCGTAATAAAAGCAAGCATTTTACAGGTTATACCAAGGAGATATCCTCTATTCCTGTCTGTACTTATAATTTTATTTTGAACAAAATCTTCACAGAATTGATGTCAAACAGACAGGACATCCATGCTGAGATCAAAGCAATGCATAAGGGAGATATTCAGTTTCGCTTGGTTTGCGAGGTAGATAAAAGGTTTGGGTTGGTGAGCTGGGGTTATCGTCCTGAGCCCACAGCGCCTGAAGGGATCTCAGAGGAAAAGATAACATAGCTCTTTTCTCTGCTTCCTCCTGAACTCTTTGGGAGTTTGGAGTCTTTGGGCTTCCTGTCCTAGAAACATCAGGTCTGATGATCAATGACTACCCCACATTGTTCGGAACAAAAGAGGCTTTGAGCGAGCACACATCAGAGGTGGTTCTTGCAACAACAACACTGTCAAAGCGTTCCTCAAGCTGCA
Organism: Labeobarbus marequensis; assembly: GCA_034780575.1. Lineage (NCBI taxonomy): Eukaryota > Metazoa > Chordata > Actinopteri > Cypriniformes > Cyprinidae > Labeobarbus > Labeobarbus marequensis. Next base: position 17,779,386 of record JAUZSZ010000134.1, read on the forward strand.
AAATACACACACATAATTCCAGGGTTTGAAATCTTCATTTGTGTCCTCACTGTATTCTGCATCTCTTTGGGAAGTTTGAAAGGATGAGCAAGGATCAAGTTTGCAAGGATCTATCCATCTGTCTATCTATCTTTCAGACTGTCTGTCTGTCTGTCTGTCTATCTATCTTTCAGACTGTCTGTCTGTCTGTCTGTCTATCTATCTGTCTGTCTGTCTGTCTATCTCTCTGTCTGTCTATCTATCTGTTTGTCTGTCTTTCTGTCTGTTTGTTATTCTAGCTATCTGTTTGTTTGTTTCTCTGTCTATCTGTCTGTTTTGTCACATTGTCTGTTGTTCTGTCTCTGTCTGTCTGTCTGTCTATCATTCTATCTATCGTTCTGTCATTCTTTCTGTCTCACGTTTGAATTTGGTTCTGTCTGTCTGTCTGATGTTTTGTCTGTCATCCAGTCTGTCCGTCGTTCTTTCTGTCTGTCCACTGTTTTAACTGTGTATCTGTCTGTCCATCTGTTTGTTCTTCTGCTAGTCTGTCATTATATGAATCTTATCGATCTACTGTTCTATCGTTTTGTCTGTCATTCTTAGGTTTGTCTGTCTGACTATAAATACTGTATGTACAACTAATAAAACAGTTTGAGTTGGTGCTTAAATCTGGGTTTGTGTCCTCAGGCGGAGGTGTGCTCGGGGACAGTGGCAGAGGTTATCCAGTCTGTGGTCAATGGGGCAGATGGCTGCATCTTCTGTTTTGGTCAAGCCAACCTCGGTTAGTAAACATCAACCTGGTAGCCCATATTTGACAGTTATTAGCTTTATTGTTATGATAACCCACCTCTCTCTGTTACAACTCCTCATGCTTTGACAGATAATGCATTGTTCAGAATGCATTTTTTGATGGAGTAGCCTTCAGTCACATGAGGGGAAAGGAAAATCGCCACAAAAGACACTGTTTTGGCTGCATTGGAAATTTCCTAACAAGGAGGCAGGGAAAATGCGGGGAGGGCATATGTGTTTGAGCAGTAATAGCGGTTTGTTGAACACAAAGTGCCCTCGTTTTACACTTTGTGTTTGAAAAGCACTCAGTTTCTCTCTCTTCTACTCTCTTGTTGATCAGCCCCTCACTGTGAGAGATTGTGTGCCTCCCACCGTGCTGCTTCAATCCCCCATAGTTAGCTTGGCTACTCATTTGCTCTGTTTTAGCGTGGTATATTCTCTTATGACTAATATCCTTGTGGGTTAATTTTATTAGCTTAGGGGCGTTTTACATCGACAGTCCTATTATTAACACAAATCCTATTATAGACCTGCTTTTATATCATTATGTCGTTAAGTCAAGCTAAGTTAATCAGTTGACAGTGTAATTTTTATGATGTCTATGTTGACAAACGCTGCAAACTTATTTTCTGTCATTTTTCATGTAAGGACAATTAAAACATAATATAGTATTGTCTTCCTCACATTGAGTAAATAATATACATTTTATCTCCGGTCGTCCAACATCGTTTGAATGTTTGGTTACATCCCTCATTAGCAACAGCCAGTTTTTTTTTTTTACTTCACAGGCAAAAGCTATACCATGATCGGCAGGGACAGCTCTACACAGAGCTTGGGTGTGGCACCCTGTGCTATCTCTTGGCTCTTCAAGCTCATCGAGGAAAGGAAAGAGAAAGCTGGGACACGATTCTCCATCCGCGTGTCTGCTGTGGAAATCTGTGGCAGGGAGGAGGTGCTGCGAGACCTGTTGGCTGACTTTTCCACAGGGACTTCCCAGGACAGTCAAGGTCCAGGAATTTCCCTGCGAGAGGATCCAGTCTGTGGATCACAGGTACATTAGAGTTTGTTTTTATGTATGTATAGGTCTACATAGTATTCCTGTAACTCAAATAATAGAGCATGGTGCTAGCAATACCAAGTTTATGGTTTTGATTCCCAGGGAATAGATTAAATAGATAAATTAGGTTTTTAGATAAAAATTTTTAAAATGTTAAATGTAACATAATTAGGTGCCACATTATGTCTTTTTTATTCACACACTAACGTTCAAACGTCTCTTAATTACGCTGAATATGACTGCATTTATGTGATCTAAAATGCAGTAAAAAATAATAATAGTAAAATTGTAATATTGCAAAATATGTTTACAATTTAACTGTTTATAAATTATTACAATATAACTGTTTTTTATTTTAATATATTTTAAAATAAATAAATGTAGATATAATTTTTTACATATTTGTAAATAAATACATGTAATTTATTCATCTTATTGAATATGCATTTGTTTCCCTTTCTGATTTATGTGAGTAGAGTATTAAAATAAATCATGATTTACTAATGTTTGCTCTCATCAAATTACTGGTATATGCGCCATTATTTAACGCCCAAAAAAAGCTTTTATGGAATTGCGCACTAACGCTAATTTGCCATGTTTAGCAAATCTGGCCCTAAATGTCTTTACTGTCACTTTTGATCAATTCAATGGATCCTTGCCAAATAAAGTATTAATTTATTTCATAAAAAGAATCATACTGGCCTCAAACATTTGAATGGTAGAATATAGTAATCGCAAGACACCATTCATTGACTACTGTCAAAATGAAAATGTTCTTTAATCTAATTAATCAACATCAAATTGCTTCTGTCTCCCACCTCTTTCTTTATCTCTGTGTCTCACTCTCACTTTAAAATGTGTCCAGCTGCAGAACCAGAGCGAGTTGCGGGCGTACTCTGCAGAGAGGGCGGCATTCTTCCTGGATGCAGCTCTGGCAGCACGCAGCACCACCAGATCTGACTGTAAGGAAGAGGACCGTCGGAATTCTCACATGCTCTTCACCCTACACATTTCCCAGTACCGTATGGAGAAGAGCACCAAAGCAGGAAGTATGGCTAACTGTGCTCATTTTCATATTTATTTAGGAAAGCCTTATTGAAAAGTGATATTTATGACATAAGATTTTTAATATATGGTTGTTTGTCTTTTAAGAGCATAATAGTTTACTTTCAATGTTGAGAAGAAATGCAAAAAAATATTTTGAACAGCCATACCTTAACTTCCAGGGCTTAAAATAAAACAACTTCTAAGGCTATCTACCTCAACCTCAAAAATTAAGTTATACCACCTTTTCACTGTCTGAGAATTCATATCATATATCTTCATGCATCATTAGTATTTTGAGAAGACTGTTACTGAGGGTCGGCCGATACCTGACTTTTCCATTATCATACTCTCCATGTTCACAGAGAGTATCAGTTACCTCAATTTAATCCCGCTGATAACGACTCTACGAGAATGCTAACAAGAATGGTTAGCACATTTTCATTACTGGGCGTAGTCATCCTGTCAAGTCAGCACATCAACATTAGAATGATCATTAGTATTGCACTCCCGTCGCTGCAATGCAGGCTGGGTTCTGGCCATTGACACTAGCCAGAATAGATTTTAATATGTAATGAGGCTGGAGTCTCTTCTGCAGAGATGTTTATAGAGCCCAGCATGAAATGAGAAGCTCGTTTGCATTCCCGCTCCACAGAGGGTTTCGGTTCCGAGCGCTGGCTTTGTAAATCCTGCCGACGTGAGGTTAATGGCCTCCATCTCAGTGTGAAATAAATGCTTCTTCTGTAATGATACTGAATGCATTTTACTCTAGTGACCTACATGGTACTGTAATCTAACTAGCTGTACTTACTTTGATTGCTTGCTGTTTGATTGACTGCCAAGGATATTGAATTACCACTTACCTAGCAGAGATCCTATATCTAACTGCTGTCTCATAAGGTCCCCAGCAACACTGTGACTTGTGGTACTGGTACCTGTGGCCTTTTTGATGATAAAATACATTCTTCTATCTCAACTTAATGTACAGAGCAACTAAGCCATTCATAGATTGTGTTTAAATGGGATTTTAAGCCCAAAGAGTCTTCAACATTGGGAGTCAATTTCTGTTTTAACAGGCTGTGTATAACTTTGCAGTGTCTGGGAGTCGTAGCCGTCTCCATCTTCTGGACTTGGGCAGTTGTGAGTCTGATTTGAGTCAAACGCGAGATGGAGGGAGAGGCCAGTGTCTATCATTGGGTGCCCTTGGAAATGTCATCCTAGCCTTGGCCAATGGAGCCAAGCATGTGCCATACAGGTATGTGTTGTATGGTTCAATTAATCAATATAAACCAGTAGTGGGAGATGATAGATCTCTGTTAATGGCGGTAATGTGTCTCTGAGCACACACTGAGTCCTCCCGATCTGCATCTGCAAGGGATTCATTCTCACCCTCCTCAGATCAATGAGGCCAATTAGCCAGCTTTGCAGAGAGAGAAGGCAGCCAGGGTGAATTGGACTTGAGGTGGGATGTAGGCCTATTGATAGGAATGTGGGTCAGGGAGTAGCAGATTTATGCTGAAAGGAAATTAATAAATACTCACTGGAAGGTGGGATAGCAAATGCAGTGACGCAAGCAGAGAAAATTAATCTTTTTCTTTTAAATGTGGCTTCAGAAAATAGCATCCTCCACAAAAGAATAAAATAAAAACATTCCAAATCAGGTCACCAGAAAGTGAGCATCATTTTCTTTGGATTCTTTTTATTCAAGTATGATTCATAATCCTCTATTTTAAGACAACCTCTCAATGATGTTAGAGGGGAAAAGGCAGAACGTTGAAAAGCCTAGCTTCTTTTTTGGTTAACAAGAATATTTTTTGATGTATAATTCAGAGACAGCAAGCTTACCATGCTGCTGAGGGAATCACTGGGCAACATCAACTGTAGAACCACGATGATCGCCCACATCTCTGACTCGCCAGCCAATTATGCCGAATCTCTCACCACTGTGCAGCTTGCCTCCCGTATTCACCGCATGAGAAAGAAGAAATCCAAGGTTTGTGATTCAAACTGATGGTATTGATCATTTGAATTGTGTATGCTTATGTATTTATTGTTCTTTAAAAATAACTGAGGCACTCATTCATGGTACCAAGATAACCATATAAGGCAACAAGTACTGCACTAAACCTTTCTAAAAGAAAAAAAAGAAGTTTGACCAATATTTATTGTGAAAATGCTTAGTAACTATATCTTAATTATTTGAATTAACAGTAATATTTTCCAGATTATTTTTAATATATTTTTTGTAAATTTATTTTGACTTTGGTTCAATGACAGCATGATATTTGCTAAATGTTTTTATTTTATCAGTATTTTGTCTACATTTTCTTCTTGTCTTTATACATTCTACAATAGGTCAGGACTGTCATTTTCCTAAATTACATTTTGGCTTTTATTCATCTGAATCATTCATAATTTAAATAATGATTCATGCATTGTCAGAGAAACAAATATTACAGTGATAATTTTACTGCAAAATTTTTAAGTGACCTATGTCATGTAATCAACAAATGTAATCAATGCATCTGTTCCAGAAGGAGAACAGCATGTAACCTTTCCCATCACAGAGGGAATTTTCACCATAATTAAGCTGTTTTGACAGAATATATTAATATTTTATTGACATAAAAATACTTTCTGTCTAACGTATGCACGACAACTATTTTAGCTTCTCATTTGGTATGCACTTTTTATCTTTGTTGATATTGACATGTTGTTTCATGAAGGGGTGTCTCTCTGAATTTATTGCTTGCTGTGAAAGAGCTGTCTGCAAAGATATATTGAAGTCAGTGTGGTATGTTATTTTGTTCAGTATGCATCAAGTTCCTCTGGAGGGGAGAGCTCCTGTGAAGAGGGACACATCAGACGGAGACCCTTCTACCCTCGGACTGTGGCTCTTGACCCAGACCACCCTGCAGTGTTATCCAGTGACCCAGATTACTCCTCCAGCAGTGAACACTCATGTGATACAGTGATCTATGTGGGGCCTGGTGGGACCCCTATCTCTGATCGTGAACTCAGCGACAATGAAGGCCCACCTGCATTTGTTCCTATCATTCCCTCTCTGAACAAGAAGCGTGTAAAAGAGGGACCTAAATCTGATGGGGACCACCTCAAATGCAACACCTTTGCAGAGCTACAGGAACGGCTTGAGTGTATTGATGGCAGTGAGAGCACATCTGTTTTCACCAGTGAAGGAAAAGGCCAACAGACAGCCTCCAAAAGTGGAGGGGAAAAAGCATCAGAAGGGGCTTCTGTATCAATCAGGACAGCCAAGTCTTCTCTTCAAAAGCCTGCGCACATCCAACATGGGGCCACATCTGAAATTACCACAAATTTAAGACAAGATTCAGAGCCTGTTGTGAGAGAGAAAGTCTTTAATAGAGGATCTATACAAAAACCCAATGCCTCTTCATCCTTGCAGAGCATCCCAAAGACCTCAGTTTTGAATACCAAGTGTGGCTTAGCCACACGGACACCTCCAGTAGGTATGAGCCAGCAAGCCCTTAGGCAGGGAGAACGCAAGGACTCCCCAATTACTGATAGATCCCATCAAATCAGTAGAAGTCCTATGGAGGTGAGCCATCTTCGTGCTGCTCTGAGGAACAGGTGCCTCGATAGGGATGTTTTAAGGACTACAGTTACACTGCAGCAGCCTGTAGAGCTCAATGGAGAGGATGAGCTGGTGTTTACAGTGGTCAAAGAGTTACCTGCTGGTCTGGTTCCAGACAATGGGAGACCATCCAGCATCATTAGCTTCAACACAGACTGCTCTTTGCAGGCCCTGGCATCTCATTCACGGCCTGTTAGCATTATCAGCAGCATCAATGATGAGTTTGATGCCTACACAAGCCAGATGAACAGGTCCCACCTGAACCAAGGTGCTACTTCCAAGTCACAGGAGGAATTTACAGCTGGACATGCAACTGCACATTCTGCAGTCGGCTCCTGGTCTTGCAAGACAAATATTTGTACCCCAAGTAGTGATGAGACATCAAAGGGAGTGCACAAGGGACCAGTCAGCAGCTCCATGATGGATTTACCTAGTGGTTTACACACTGAGTCTTTCTCCCAGCAAAGAACAAATAGTCCATTGGGTGACAGTGAAATTTGCTTTTCAGAACAAGACTATGATCGTGCAACCATTGACAAATTATCCATATCTAAGTGCCCTCTATCTCATGGCAGTACCAGAGCATCCATTGGTGGTCCAAAGTCGATAAGATCTAATAGACTCATGACCTCACAATCTGCCCAGATCTCATACATTTCTACACTCCCTAGAAAGAGCACCCAAACGGCATCTTCTAGTAGCAGCTACAGCCATGAGCTACAACGCCAAGGTAGTAGAATAGATGAACAATGGACTCACACTAGTAGTGGGCTATACTCAACCAGGAATTCTGAGATTAGCTCTGTTAGCAAACCACCAAAAAATGGCACAAGTGGGTTTCCGTCTAGAAAGACAAGTGGGAATAGCAACAGTGTACCTCGCCCTCCTAAAATGCATGTGTCGTCCACATCTCAAAGGGTTGTGGATGGTT
>JAUZSZ010000134.1:17801683-17811781 GCA_034780575.1 Labeobarbus marequensis
TCCGACAATTAGCAGTTTATCAACATTAACCAATAGATCTGAGAGGAAATTTTCAAATTCTTTTAGGAAATCTGTTTCACTGGCATTCTTCCAGTTACGGTAGCCAGCGTTCACAAATGCATCCACACGGCTCGTGCCAACATTAAATTTACGACAGCAAAAGCAAAAGGCAGAATCAGCTTTTACGCTGTACTCAAGCCAGTCTCGATTAGTATACCAACTAGACACAAAAGCACGTTTTTTTGCCACCGAACATGCGTGCAGGGTACTGTTTTAATATTACTTGATTAGGCTGATCGATCCCGAGCTCATCCACGGCCTGTAGATTTGAAAATTCCGCCTCGGCCCCATTAGCCCTAATCTCCGAGTTTGAGCCAACAGGTGTTTGCGTGATGTCAGATGGAGTAGGCGGTGCTGGCTGAGAAGGCAGGGTGCTAGTATGTTCTAAATCTGAAGAAGGCCTTGCAGAAGCAGAACCGACGAGCCATTTTCTAATATCCATATTTTAATACTAACATCAGGGCTACGTTCAGCCCTAAAAAAAACGGTACAAAACGTTTATTAAACGGAAACGGTGATGCGTTGAACACCCTGTTCTGATGACGCAAGAGTTGCAACTACGGCAGCTGAGAAAGCCATTCTTTGTGTTCTTTTTGAAGAATTTTTGGAGCCTGATGAAATCGGTGTAAATACGTGTTTAATACTGCAAAATACGCTCGATGTTGCTGTCACTGCCCTTGCAGTCCAGAATACAAGAGAACATCCCAATCGAGTGAAGGGATTTGTGGAAACTGTGGTTTCTAATTATTGTGATCCAACATTTGCCTCGCATTTCAGGATGAAAAGACAAACATTTCAGGTGAAGGATAATCCAGTTCTTACCTCCGAGACTGTGTTATAATGACCTTATTATTTTTATTGTGAGTATTAGGCTTATCATTATTGCTGATCACTGTTTTTGTGCTATGATATTGTAATATTTACCATTATTTAATCAGAGGAGCATAGAAAAGTTTATGAAAGTGTCACTCCACAATACAACAGCAAAATAAATATGTAGTATTTTTATGTTACATTAATCAGTGTCTAGCACACCTTCCTAAGGAAAGGATATGTACCAGAAGACATTACAGTTACTACATGATATTTAGACAAACTTAATGAAGTTCCAGATCCTGGTTATCTTATTATTTCAGTTATTTTGCTTTTAATGTAAAAAAAAAAAAAATACATGTACAAACAATACTTGTTCTTGTGAATTTATTTTGGTGTTAACTACATTTACTTACAAATTCATCATCATCATGTTGACATGGTTTCCAGGAAACATGTCGTTCAACCCGGAAACCGTAGCGAAACGTTGGGCACCGTCAGAGCTTGAACGTGCCCCGGGTGTAGTTCACAACTTTGACGATGGCAGAATGATTGTTAAAGTTGGGAAACAATGGATATTAGGGTACAACGGGACTAAAGGCATACCCTGAGAAAAAATGTGCTTTTCACTAATTATCTTTAACAAAACTGAAAATCATTAAGAAGACCTTTGTCTCAAAAAATATTAAATAATTTTAGTGATTCTCATTTGCTACTTAAATCTACAACATTTTAAGAAACCTAAAATATTAGATCAAGTAAGCACAGAATCAACTTTGCACTGCTGCTCGCGATTGCTTGAAGGAAGGATCAACCACATTTGCACGTGCATCTTATTAGTTAAGCGGATGTTTTGGAAAGTGCTACGCCAAGTTTTTCTGCCATCTAGTGGTTTAGAGGAAATAATATCATGTAATATCGCTTTTTAACCCTGGGTGTCTTTAACCCCGTTGTACCTAATATATCGCTCAAGTTCTACAAGGAAACGCACAAAAATAAAATGTTGGAAAAGCGACACCGAAGCCATGAAGGTAGGCATGTGTTTTACTCTGAAGCGCCTTTTAGGAATGAATCGTCCGCTTGTTGTGATTGGCTGTTGTTTGTGATTTATTGTGGACTGTAACTCAGCATTTCGTGCTAAGAGTGTCAAAAAATCTTCGCGTCTGTCTGTTCATGCGCCTAAACGTGTAGCACAAAAGGCTATTTCTCCAACAACTTGACTAGTATGTCATTATTTCGATAGGCCTATTCAATAAAGGTAGTAGTAATAGCGGAGAGTCTGAAGCTCTAAGTTAATTAACATTTAGCTATTTAAGGTGGAATTACGCGAGCAGTAAATTAAAAATAAATTATTTTTTAATTCTTTTTTTATCAACAAGTTTTTCATGATATTTAACATTTAAATACGATTATACAGCAACTATAATCAATATGACACTTTATATAAAAAAATAAGAGGATGTTTATCTTGGGACAGTCACAGTATTAATTTGACAGTCTTAATTTGAGGGGTCTCATAGAACAGCAGATTTCTTTATACATTTTTAATTAACATTCAATTTATTGGATAGAAGCTGGTTTTGACTTTCTATAAACAGAAATTCTGAGTGTCAGTATAGCTATTTTGAGATTTCAGATGTTTCGGAACCATATGTTTTTCAATAAAAACAGTTGAGCAGGAAAATAAATGCTGTATGGTTTTACTTTAAATCATGATTATTTTTTTTATTATTTTTTAAATGTTTTAATTATTTTAGATTGACTTAATATATTAATAATAGTATGCATATAAATTAATATTAATTTAAATAATTTTTAAGTCTGGGTTAATTCTGTAACCACTAGTCAGCCTCTGCCCCCAGTTAAGAACATTTGCTTTAAATAATTTCACACTATTGCAAAAGTTAGTTAAGTTAAAATAAAATAGGCCTACATTATACAATTGAATTTCACTTGTCGTTAAATTGCAATATATGTGTGAGTTGCTGTTACATCAAGCAGCTTTTAAAAAAACAAAATATCTGTTATATGAGGGAAATTACTAGACTGACAGCAGTCTTGGTACTGCCTTCTGGTACAGCGGGAAAATCGATAAGGTTTTGCTGTTCTGAGTGCTGCTCTGAATTACAAGAAGCTATTTTTGATTAGAACATGTACATCATTGCTGACTTTGAAGGAGCAGGACCCAAAAATGGCAAGAGGGCGAGTAAATATATGATCAGAAATGACTGTTTTAAGAAGCAGCTGTGGCTTCTGATAGGTGTAGTGTCAGTCAGTCCCCTTCACGCCTGGGCTGTCTCGACACCGTATTGATTTGGGGACTCCTCTTAAGTCATCATTATCCACGGTAAATGGCTCAGTCGCTGGGTGTATCTTGCAGTGAAGCTGTGAGTGATATTTGACCTTACTTTGCCAAACAGTTTTGTGCTAAGAAACTTTAGTCCAGTTCCGTGTTACCAATCTTCTTGACATCCAGCCCGAGAAGCATTTATTCTAATCTTCGTATTGTCAGTCCCAGCAACTGGACCCTGAACAATGTGGAAATGCTGCTGCACCTGCATTGATTCTGTCTTACTAGTGTGACCCAAACATCTCCAGTTTTTTTTTTGTTTTGAGTGTGTATTGCCTCAGAAGACGCTCTAGCAGGCACAAAGGAGCTGTGACTGAGAAGATAAGGCAACCATTACCCACCACGTTCCACCAAGCCACGAGGCTTTTGCATTCAGGACACGGCTGGCCATCCATCCAACCGTCCTTTTTGCCTGATGTTGTGCTGAAATAGATTCCCCTGTCTCCATCCCCCTGCACCTCAATTATCCACTGCGAGGAGGATAGTGCCGATGAAAAGAGAGAAGAGAGAAAAGCGGAGAGTTTTCATACACACTGAAAGATTCAGCTCCTGCCTTGAACTCCGATCAATCCTGGCTGCTCTTCACGTCTCCCAGACAGCATGTTCTCACATAGGGCAGGCCTGTCAATTGCCAAGACAGCTTTAGCGAAGCTTGCATGTGCTGCCCAACTGTAGCATGAGCAAACAACTTGAAGAGCAAAGGAGAAATAATTTATGAAACAGTGGAAGTGTCTTAGTATTAAAAACAATGACAGCCTGGGCCTTAACTGTATGAAATTAATAAGCTTCTGATGTACAGTGCCCCCATAAATTGCCTCCCAAAAGAATTTGGACATTGAAATCAAAATTAAAAATGTAAGAACTGAATTGCATTATATCCACCTTTCGTTTCCATGGGAATTTGTGCAGATTATGGAAGTAATTTCCGTTAAACTGTCAACATTTAGCTACCTGTCAATGAAGGTTAAAGGTTTGATTTATAAATGCAATAATAAGAAAAAAAGCAATTTGCAAAAATAACTACAATGGAAAAAAAGACAAAAGGTCAAAAAGAGGTTTTCTAGGTTTACGAGCTTTCAAATTATATATAATAATATAATATATTGTTGAAAAATGACACCGTGAAAAATGATACCTTTTTGTTGCCAAATGTTAGTGGAATGTGTTCATAGTGAAAGTGATTAACTTCTGTGCTTGGATAAGTATGAATTTCAGGGGAACTGACTTCATACACTCAACTCAAAATTACTTTGAGACCATCTTGTTTAAAAGTAATTGTAAACGTTTTAAGAAAGTCTTCTAAGAAAAGCTATAGTACTTTTCAGGCATTGCTTGGTTTGACATTTTTTATCTAATGCAATGACATTTTCTGTGTCACTTAAGTGTACAAATACACTTTGAAGCCACTCTATTACATTGGTGGCATATACTACATACAGGGCAGCCAGAGTCAGAATAACTTGATTTGCAGAGAAAAAAAAGAGTTATGAGCATGCAAAGAAAATGCTTTGTTTCAAGAGGATCCGTTACCAGTGATATGAAATATACATGTTAGCATAGTGTAATAGACTGTATTTTAGCTCCTGGGTGGGTGTGAGAGCATTTGCTTTTAGAGCGGGTCATGACGTCACATCAACTGCAGCAGTTGTTTTCTACCCCCAATACTGGACTGTACAACACGGTGTGCAGTGATACAAGCTGACGCAATCTCAGTCGTTTGTCTTTATGCACCGTCAGTTCATATAAAACAGGCATTTTTGATGCACAGCAAATTTAGGAGTGTCTGAATTATGAATGACATCTATATCTGGCCACAAGTATTGTACTGAGCTGATTTTTTTTTTCACATTTATTTCTGAATATATTTAAGAAAAGCATGCAGTTTGTAGTGAATTTGCAGTTTTGGCCTGAATTGTGCACCATTCCAAAATGGATTGAGAATGCCTCCAGTTCAGTTATGGAATTTGCACTGAACATGATACACTCAAATAAATTTATGCTCTAAGTGTAGTTTCTTTTAATATAATAAAAATAATAATTGAATCTTACTAAAAGTTGTGCAAAAACATACATAGAAATTAAACTTAATAGAAATTAGAATTTTAGTATATATATTTCATTTAAATAACTTTTTTTTGTTTTATAGACTATGGGATATCTAGTTTCTCAGAATCCTCTATTTTACCCCAAAAATCCTCAGTTTGGAAACATTTTTTTTCTGCAAGCCACATATTCTGTGGCACTGCACACAGATACACATTTGGCAAATCAGGACTCTTAAAAAAAGCCTAAAAAGCATAGAATTGTATAGCTCACGTATAGTTCATAGCCCAGTTTAATTTATAGTCAGACAACTGCAAACTATAAATGAAGTCTAGAAGTCAGAATATGAATGGTGATTTTGTTTTGATAATGTACTGGACATTATAAAGCTTATAGTCCTTATAACCTCTAAAACCTCTCATTATGTTCCACTGATCTGGACTAGTTTCAAGTATGATTGCTCCTTAGAAACACAGATAGCGTGTTCTTAAACCATCATTAAGTAAAGTTTTCATAGATGGACTCAAATCCACTTTAACTAAACCACCAATTAACTGAAGATAAGCTTTTTTTGTTCATATAAAAACTTTATACTGATTGAAAGACCACATAAAGGTAAGCTTTTTAATATTGTGGAGTGGACTTGAGTCCAGAGCAGGCTGATGTAATGATAATGACAAGACGAGTAATTGGATCGCAGAATCTAATCAAGGCCTATTTCATATAAACTATTGCAGCATGTGTATGAAAAAATCTGACCCCTGGGTTAAACAGAAATGCCAATATCTATTCTCATGCAAGTCTCTTCAAAGCCAGTCATTGGAAATATGATTTACCACTGATTAGTTCTGTATAATGGTGTTACGAGATAATCAGCATCTGACGAGGAACTGGCATGTTTAATTACTTTGTTCACATGGTTTTTCTCTTAACGTCAACGTTATACAGGACAGGTAAAGTATTTCTCACTTTTAGTTGTAGTGTAGTATGTCCAAAATATCTCATTCATTTACACTGATATGAAATATTCTGTGTATTTTCATACTGAACATGTCTTGTATTCCTGGCAAGGTTAATTTGGTGTAATTAATTCACCTCTCAGTGAAACAGATCATGTAGTCCATAGACAGTAATGAGGTTAGGTTCTGCTGATTGCTGCTGCCTGGAGATGTATGCTAATTGCATTGCACCATCCGGCTGTGTTTCCTCTGTCTCCACTGACAGCAAACTGAATACATCACTATGAAGCCTAACTGTTTACAGAAACAGTTTAAAATTGTTTATCATGTTATGGTTTCTGAGGTAATAATTAGTGCTGTTAAAGTTCATTAAGTAAAGGAGCATATTTTCAGATTTTTAGTAGGATACTTTTACAATTTTATTTCTTATTATTCTTATATAATTTTATTTCTTATTATTTTTAAGTTACTTTACAGATTTTTTTGTATAGTATATATATATATATATATATATATATATTTTACTTTTCATCCAGTAAATATTCATACGGCCTTTACTTTGTATGGCCTCATGATAAAATAAATCAACACAGTTTCTAGTCTTATACAGTTGTTCTTACAGTTTCCTTGTCTTTAAAGATGAAGTATATAATTTCTGCACCACTAGTGGCACCAAACAGGTAATTAATGAGTAATTAATGACAGAATTTTCATTTTTGGGTGAACTATCCCTTTATGTTGTATTAGTGTCATTCCTAAAAGACCTTATCATTTCCAGTTCATAAATGTAAAATGATTATGCAATCAGGCTAAATATATTCTCCCTGTATTGTAGATTGACTATACTGTTTTTGATCTTTTCTTTAAATAAGACTTTAAAGAAGCTTTAGACTTACAGTATTTCTCACAAACCCACAATAGGGAGAATTACAAAAAGAAATGGATGAAAATAAAGTACACACTGAATCCAACTAATTCTCAAATGTAAAGAAATCAAGGCATTAGCATCAAACACAACTACAAAGCATCTCATATGTATGGATGTCAAAGAGGTCTGCCTTTAGGAACAATAACAAATCCTGTTTAAGAACCTGCATATGGACCTAACAGGGGAACTCGTGTGTTTACTGTTATTCTTTTATATTAAAATGCAAGATTATTGTTTTGTCTCTGGTATTCAGCTGGCATTTATTTATGCCTTTGAAGGTCATTTATCTTTTTAGCACACAAAGGCAGTAAACAATCACACTGTTTGAAAGACAGAATATATTATTTAAACAAGGATATCGTCAGGAAGTCACAGCAAACGTGATTTGAAAAGTAAATAATTGCTGAATGATTATTTGAGAGGGATTATTATGTACATTCTGTTAACAGTCATAAAGTTAACTTTTAGATTTTAAAACCACACACAGCTGTTACATAAAATTGAAATGCCATTCTGCTTTATTGCTTGATGTAATACACTGTTATACATCACGAAAGAGTTTGTCTGCTCAATTTCAGAATCCAATTAACTGTTCTCATTACAATAATTTATATGTAGAAAACATTATTAATTAGTATCTGGAAGCTGTGAGACAGAGGAAAAGATGATCTTCGTTTGCTAGTAGGCTGTAATTAGCAGTTGTGATCTTTTAAATAGTTTAAAGGCCTACGTATGCAATTACCTTTTGAATATTCATGAATCAGTCTAGGGCAATGACACAAGGACTGTAAACTCACACATTGACTCAGTTTGCATGATCTACCATTTGAATTATATATAACTATATAAAAGAAAAAAATCTTTAAAATCCTGCAGTAGAGAGCCGAAAGGTTGTTTTAACCTAGGCATTACAGTCCTCAGACTTTGCAATACCAGCAGTCACACTGTTTTGTTTAACAGCGTCAGTAATCTGGATTGATTGCTGTAAACACCTGGTACAGCACGGTAGGGTGCGTGTGCGTGTGCATGCGGTAAATTCACTTAAGGCTATACAGTGTTGTGTTTAGTTTGTAGCATCAGTAGTTTTATGGCAACACTTCAAATGGCAGGCAATATCACTCTCAGGAGACATATTACACTGTGTTTATGATGAGGGTTTGTTTGGAGTAGTATATTTAGGGCATATTGACATTCAGTTGCTGTATAAACCTGTCATGTGCAGCTGCATTTGAGCTGAGGGGAATGCTGAATTTATTTGATAGGACTCCTGGAGTTTTCACAGAATTCATGTGTGTAGAAAAATACTCTCAGAGCACCTTCAGTAAGCACCTGATCCTGAAACAGTGTTACATTTTTATATTTGTTTAACAGATACTTGTATTCTTAGAAATGAGGAAATGCTATAACATAAGAATGGACAAATATGCTCTTGTACAGCACAAAAAGTCTTGTGAAGTCATTAAATGATACTTGGTGCTTTTGTGTCCTTTTTAAAGCTTGAAAGAACTCCAGTCTCAATTATTGTAATTGAATGAAAACGAGCAACTAGTGCATTCTTAAATGTATTACATTGCAGATTCATCGTCTTCAGGAGCTTCTTTGAAGCTGGAAAGGGCTTCATCTACACAGTTGGGAAGATGAATATTGTACCTTGATGGTGGAAAGTTCAGGAAAGCGATTTTCTGTCTCTTTGTGTTAGTACTACCATGAGTACTGGTTCTGAGGCCAGTTGAGATTGAAAGGAAAGTGGATGGAGAGACAAAGGGAAATGGGATAAGGGCATTACACAGGCCAGATATGAACATATAAGCATGTCTAATGAAATCTGAGAAAACTGCATGAGAAGGACGAAGGTAAAACTAAAAATGAGCAGATAAAATTTAGAAACAAGTAAGAGGTTGTTATTTGTTTGAGATTTGAGGCAGAAGTTGTGAGATATTAAATCATATTCAGACTCCAAACCACAGCCCATGGCGGGACCTGCTGCTAGAAATGTGCAGAGGTGTTAGTGAGTGTCATGTCCCCGGTCTGAGTGATGTGAGCTGATGTCCCTGTCTTGCAGAAGTACTGCATGAGTAATGGGGTGTGCAGTTTCCACCTTGCTGCAGTAAAAGGAAATGGCAGACACTTTGGTTTAGCTACCTTCTGCAACTCTGGAATTACATTCATCGGAATTAGATATTAGCAAGGAAATAGACTGAGAAAATACACACATCAAACTCCAATTAGGCTGTTTGCAAATGAGGCTAGTTTACAATCACCAGTGGCAACAAACTTTGAGCAGATTAGTGTATTAACATCGTTAGATGTATAGAGAACAGAAAATAGCATATTGATGCTTACATTATTTGCATTAGTTGCACAAATGAATCAAATGGAATAGAATACAGCTGTAATTTCCCGTGTTAAATTAGTGACTGTTAACTGCAGGGATGAAATATACTTTGGCTTTTGTATAAATGAGTTTTAATTATCGAATCCAGGACATTAGCAATAATTCATAATGATAGTAAATTGCAAAGTACTTGAATTAAAAAAATGGAATGACATTGTCACACATGATCAGGGCTTCCACAGTGGTCATTTAAAGGTACGTTATGAAAATCTGGCTCTATCTGTGATTAATACATAGAATTGCAAGACTTCTGTTACTGTTTTTCAATGGAAATTTGTTTTCAATCAATCGATCAACATTTATTTATTCAGCCCTTTACAACACTCAAGGTGAACCAAAATGCTTTCCAATAAAAAGAGAGCAATAAAAACAAAAATATAAACCAACAACAAAAAAATTACATAAACTGTTTTTGCAATAATATATGTGACCCTGGACCTCAAAACCAGTCATAAGGGTCAGTTTTTCGAAATTGAGATTTATACATCATCTAAAAGCTGAATAAATAAGCTTTCTATTGATGTATGTTATGATAGGACAATATTTGGCT
>JAUZSZ010000134.1:17912103-17928330 GCA_034780575.1 Labeobarbus marequensis
TTAGCTTTTTTGTCTCCCGTGTATGTGGCCGGTTTGCCCCGTTCCATGTTTGGCATAAAGTCCCGTTCCCTCATGTTTGCGCGGATTCTCCCTCTGTGCTCCTGGACGCCGTCCGTCTTGAACGCGTGTTATTGACAGATTATTCAAGAGAACTGCTCACGGTTTGCTACACAGCGTTTGTCGATGTGTTTTTATTCATTCATCATTCCTACAATCTTGCAAATCCACAATAGCGATCCGTTTCCAGCATGACAGTCGCGTGTGGACGTTATTCCATGCAGAGACGTTTCCAGGGCGCTTATGGGTGACCGGTAGGATATAGCCTACAGCGATCTCACCCCGTCTGAAGCAGAACCAGAGCTGAGATGCGATTCGTCTGCTGAATGACAGGAGAACGGACATACAGACAGCCTCAGTGTTATGCAGTGAGGGAACCGTGTGCTATAGAGCGAAGATGAAGGGAGGCGGGTCTCACTAGTGCGCACTAACTAGTCGCTGCCCACAGCTAAACGTCACGCCGTCAGAATCCCCCTGGCTGTGTTTGGGTAGTGGACAAATAAGGTGGACACGAACATGTTTAAATTTAAAGGGAACATGTATCACATACTGTTCTAATTCTGCTTGAACGTTTTAGATGGCTGCATTGCTATTGTCACAAATGTCAACCACCCACTTCTTGTTATTTCACTAACTTTATAAACAACTATACACAAATAGACAGACGTTTTGACAAATTTTGGTCCTTTGTCACGGGTGTCAAAGATTTACCGCAGGCACAAATTTTTGCCTGGTTTAAAAATTATGCTTTTGCATAATTATGCTTTTGCTTTGGTTTTGACACATTAGTCACCAAGTGCTTGGATGCCACCAGCTGGACAAACCGCTACACTGCACTATGACTGAAATTATAACCAATTTGAGATTATAGTGCATTACATAATAGTTAAATAAATATCAGTATGTTTATAATTAAATACCAATACTATTATAACTGTAGCCATTTATCATATTAAAAGTCTTTGGATGGTTAAGTGATTGGTCATACTAGGTGCAATAGCCTATTGTCATTGGTTACTGTCATAAAAACTGGCGATCTGAAAGGCAAAATTTGAAGATGTTTGGAGATGAGAGAGTTGATGTGTCTTAATATTTCTCGTTTTACTCTCTGTCTGTTTAACACCTCTCAACATGTTTTTCCACACAGATGATTTTTTTTAGTAACCAGAAACAAACTCTGAGGAAGTGTTGCACTAGATTACCTGACTTTTGACAATGTAGGACAGGAACAGGCTATGTTTTTGATTTAGTGGTGTAAGTATTCAGGACTTCAACCTCTGAAACGCAGACTTGGTTGAGGGTGCTGAACATGTAACCTAATGGTGTATAAAAATGAATTTGTGTTTTCATGTAAGCAAATGGCACACATGATCAATGATCAAATGAAAGCTTCTTGCATAGTATTGAGTTGGCATGTAAGTGTAGTTCTCTATTCTTTTACATTTTATACATCAGTTAGTTGTATCAAAATGAAAATGCCAGAAATTATTAAATTTATACAAAAATAGATTTGTGTATAAGGCAACTATGCAGAAAGTGCATGAATATCAATAATTATAAAAAATAATAAAATAACAGACATACAGAGAACTCAGAAATCAACTATGATTATGTTAATCATTATTTTAAACAATGTTTAGGACTTTTTTGTAATTATTTAGGCTATAAATAAATACATTTGCTATTGAGCATCAGTGTCCAAAATAAACTAATCTGACCTAAGGGTTCAGTCTTATTTTTGGAAAATAAATAAATAAATAAATCAGGGGTTCACTTTTTGAAGCAGTCTGAGGAAGTGATGTCTAAAGACAATGTGTGTATATATAAGACTGTGGGAAGTGAGAGCAAAACCTGTTACTAAAGGAGAAAAAATGACTTTGTTCTTGTGCACATGTCTTGGATTGCTGTTCAACTTGTTTGAGTGTTCAACTGTTGATTTTAATACAGGTAATGGAGAAAAATGGCAGCCGTGTTTGGATAGTTTTCATAACTAATATAATATATTTCATAATTATTATTATTATTTTTTAATTAAGTTGGCAGGTAAGTAACTTCAAGGATATCTGTGCTCAGGAGGCTTATGGATTTACTTATGGATAATGAATGCTAACTATAATGAGAAAATATCTCAGACTGAGTTGTTTGTTGCTACTAGATAGATGGTATTTTCTGTTTAGGTAGTGATTATTACACATTTGTTATGTAGGTTTAAAAGAGGTTTTTATGGTTGCCCCCTTTTTGATCATAATAATTCTTATTTTTTAATGTAAAGGTTATGTTTATGTTTACATTAAGGTGCTGATATTGTAGAAGAAATCGAAGTCTTCCTTGGAGGTCAAGTGAGTTTGCCGTGTCTTAATCTGGTGACACAGACAGACTGCAGTAAAGTTACATGGCTGTCTAATGATAATCCTGCCATGGAGTTGGTCACCCTTGGTAAACTCAATCCAGACAAGTCAGAGAGAAAAGGCAGAGTGAGTCTGGTGATGTCTGTCTGCTCTCTGCACATCAGTGAAATCAGAGCTGGAGATAATGGACGCTACACCTGCCGTGTAGTTTAAAAGTATATTTACATTTTATATTAATAGAATTTAACATTAATAATATATTTCTACCAGTATTGTTTTTCTTGTTGTAACTGTCTTTGTCTGCTGTATTTTGCTGTTGAAGTTTAGTCAGGACTCAGGTCAGTAGTTAAAGTTAGAAGGATCATATTGTTTTGTGTATAATCTCATCATGCCAGCAATCCTAACAACATTTTTTTGTATCTAATATAACCTTATATCTAAATCTTTTTTCTCTCTCTCTCCACCTTCTACACCCATGGAAATTAATGACAGCACCAATAAGGTTACTTATCTACCTTATTTTCATGATTGAGAATTGTATACAGTACAGCAATCTTATATTTGTATCCCATGTTGGCCATTGTTCTGTTTAAATCAGTAGGTAAACATGAGTATATAGGGCTAAACATGGATTAACACATTTAGACAAATGCAGTATGGTGTATTGGTCGAAAAACCTAAAAACAAAAAGCCTTTGAATTTTAACTGCATTAACTTCTTTCTTGTAGAACAGCATACTACTGTCATACTAAAACATAGTACATTATAGTGTATAGAAACACAAAGACCTTATATCTATGGAACACAATTGTTAATTAATGTTTTCTTCTTCTTCTTCTTCTTCTTCTTCTTCTTCTTTTAAAGAACTAATGATAATAATCCCATTAGTGCTCAGTGTCAGTGCTTTGTCAGTGACTGCACTCATCGTTTGGCTCAGATATCACAGGAGAGCACAAAGTGAGCCACGGTCACCTTACAGTCTCATTCTCTACAACTGTGTCACCAAATCTTAAAACCCTACAAATGTGCACTTTCTTTCTTTTATAGTGAGAACATCAGCTGAAAATCAAAACATATTAAAACTTGAAACCAAAACTACTGAACATAAACACAAGAATGTGGGTAAAATGCCAATTGGATATTGCAAATATGTCTGATTTAATGGTGTGTTCCTTTACTCATTTTACAGAATTCGGTTCTTATTATTTGAACAGGGTGAAGACGTGAACTACACTGAGTTAAACTACAATGTAATGAAACAAAGGAAAGTGGACATAGCCAAAGTGGACATAGACCAAAAAACTGAATATGCTGTCATAAAACTTTCCTAATTGCTGTAAATATGTTATGCTATAAATAACTCCTCAGCTGTTCAGCATAAAATATGTCGATTTCATTGAGTGCATATGTGTAATAAATGATTCTTTCACCATGGGCTCACTGACTGTGCTTTTGGTCACTGGATACTCACAAGTCACAATTTAATTTAATCTCTCTCTCTCTCTTTCTCTCTCTCTCTCTCTCTCTCTCTCTCTCTCTCTGTCTTTTTATTTTTATTTATTTATTTCTTAAATAATTAGGACTGTATACAACTAAATGGTGTACTAAAAATGTAAGACTGTAAAGGCGATGTGTTTCAAATAATCATCCTGAAAATATGTGTTAATTTTTGCAGAAACTACAGATATCATAACTTGTGTATATCTTTTGTCACAATTATTTTTCATTGTTTCTTTGTTCTTTTGTCTTTATGCTCTTCATCAAATTAAGATGAACTCTTTTCTGGCTCATTATAAGCTTCTGTAAAAGAACCTGATTGCAAACATCACAATCCCACAATGTAACAGTCCAATTAATTCAAAGAATTTTCTTTTTCTTTTTGACTGGCACAAACTCGACAAGAAACAGAGGACCAAAAACCAATAAAAGACATGGATTTGTAAAAAATAAAAAATGAAACAGGAGAAAGAAACACAACACACTGATGAGTGTTAGATTTTGTAGGTAAGGGTTATTGATGGGGAAAGATTAAATGCTTCTAAAGCTGCAAACCAGTCAGTGGAGTCAAATGTGAAGGCACACAAACGTCACTGTGGCTCATCACCCACATTTCATTTAGAAGCTACACTCATGTAGCCACAACCATGAAACTTGACACATAAGCAGTTTGTCATACAGTACTTCCCAATAGAGCCAATCAATCACAATGTGTGGGTTCCTAAATTTAGATTCCCTGGGAACTTTTAGGTTTTTAATACACACACACACATTAAAAATAAGGTCTATGGTCTTTCACATTATTTATTCATACCTTAAATGTGATTTTTGACTTTTTTCATGAAAGTTGATAGCAAGTTGTTTTATAAGGACTACAGCGGTTATCCAATTCCTTAAGTATAAATTCACATCGAGTTATAGTCCTTATTTGGCAAGCTAGTTGTAGTCCATACTTGGCAAGTGTGTGTTATTGTCATATAGGGTGAAGTTGAAGTTAACCACAATTCTGTGAAATCATGAGAACACATACACAAAAATTTTCATAAAACCTTTCTAAGTGATATGAAAACATTCACAAACTTTTTAATTCCACGCACAATAAAGATGTACTTCAGTTTCATGGATTAAAACCATTTTCATTTTATGTATAATTTATAAGTGTGATAACAAACCCCCATTACAGGAAATAATGATCTCAGTGAAGACTACATGTGTGTGTTAAAGACACTGAGCCAACATATATAAACATCCATGTAAAAACAGTAAAACTGATGTGATGACAACAGTTTAAAAAAAAGAAGGCATGGGATTTTTTTAAAGGTATATTTAATTGACCCAGCATGCAATATATCAAATAGCTCATTTAAGCATATATTATTGTACAAAACAATCTTAAAAAATAAATGAATACAAATATGGGAAAAAAATTGAATGAATAAATAAAATAAGGAAAAGTGGCAACGGAAATGTGTTTCCTTATCTCTGTACACCTTTAGTTTGTATTTGGTGGTTAATGATGTGGAGTACTGTTTAAAAGCAAACTCTGGCTAGCAGAACCCATGTTGAGATTACCCAATAGGTGTCAAGGGCTTGCTCTTGACAGTGCCTGAGTCCACACTGCCAAGCTCAAGAACAAAAGGTTGCAAGACTCTCCTTGTCTGTGTCCCACAGATCTTTGACGACCCCCCTCAAACCCCCAACATACATCAGCACGGCCCATACCCCAGCACATACATACAACCTCAGCATGTGGCAGACTACTGGAGCCGACCCAATGTTGCCCCATTTGCATTTTAAGCACAGGATGGAAAGAGGTGTTTTAGCACACAATGGCTCATCAACATTTCAGCTCCATGTTTTAGCAAGAATGTCTGTAATCACACTTATTTAGTGCATTTTTACAGTACACTCCAGAAATAAAGGTCTTTGTATTGACATTGATGGTTCCTCAAAGAACTTTTAACATCCATGGAACCATTTCTTTGCACAAAAGGATCTTTATAATCAAAGAAGCTTCTTTAGATTCATACAAGATTCTTAACACACAAAAAATGGTTCTTTTAAGACAACCCCCTTCTTGGAACCTTTATTTTTAAGAGTGTACAGACTCCTCACAAGCCAGATTATGTACATGTTGGTTGACTTAGAGTTCAAGTTTGTTTAAGTTGCAACCTTTGGACTGGCCATTTAAAACAGTTAATAATAATGTATTTTTTGGGCATATGCATTAATAAGAACAACTTTTTGTTGTTTTTCATTTCAGCATTGTTTTAAGCCTGGCACCAGGTCTCCATTCAAAACAACTGGTCTGGAGAAGTTAAATTCAGGAGGAGAGATGTAGGTCAGGCCGGTGACGGTGGAGGGGGTGTGTGGCTGAAGCAGTAGAAACAAAAGGTTCTGTGAAAAGCCTGCAAATGGTGGACAGGCAGAGGTGTTATAAGTGATACCCTGAAGAAACAAGAGGCAGATATGTACCTTCCCAGAACTGTCTCTCTCTCTCTCTCTCTGCCATTTGCAAACACTGTCTGCCATAGCACAACTCCAATAAACAAAAGAGTGAGCTTGACCTTGTGCGGCCTGCTGGTCTGACTTGTTTTTTAGTGAGATGAGCACACATACAGCACTATGAATAAATAGGCAAAGGTCTGAGTAAATAGCATACCTGCTGGATTTACTGAACCTTGAGAATGATAAATGTTGTGTTCAGGGGGGGTTAAAATGGAAAACAAGGCCCTGCTAATCCATAAAAAGAGAGAACTACACTAAACATCCCCAGGTATACAGAAAAAAATCCATCTACATCTGATTGAAACTGGACCCCAGGCTTTGGCATGGAAAGAACACACTTCAAAGCCATTGTCTGAGGGAGTTCACTTTGAGCTATGGAAATGGAAATTTCCAGCATTCCTCAATGATAATTGGCCGACTCCAAAAAGTGCAGTGAAGCTTAACTTTAATTACCAAGGAAGCTATCGACTCTGTTCAAACGTTGTTGTCTATTTAAAATCTTCTCATTTTTGTAAAGTAATTGCCAGCATTTAAGGCCAAACTATGCAACAAACTTACAATTCAAACTTCTGTCTAGAGAGACTGTTCATTTCCAATACAGTCCTATTCCAATAGTACAGATTAAAATAAAAATTAATACACTTAAAATAGTTAACACTGCAATTGCAAGCTATGCCATAATATAAATTTCCAGTGATTATCCATATATTTTTAATTTACCCAGTAAATTAACTAATATAAAATGCTTTCACATCATTCGCTGTCTTCTCTGATAATGATAAATATAAAAAGACGACCTTTGTTTATACTTCACACTGAAAATGACATGAGGCCTCTGTACAAGTTTCTTCATATTAGTGATGGACAAATTATTTGGAAAATACCTTAACAGTTATCATGAAATATCTCAAAATGTGTTTTGTGAGGGGGTCCTCGCTATTTAAAAGGCTCATAAATGAGTCAAATTATGTTTTTCACTACTATTAAGAGTTTGTGATGCTTAGATGTAAGGGTAGAGTATAAGCATTATTATCTTTATTTAGTATAAAAACCATTGTGTTTCCACTGATAGTCCATAGGTGTGTGCGTGTGTGTGTGCGTGTGTGTGTGTAGGGGTTCAACACAACTGAGTGATTGACGATTTCCTGGAGGGAGGTCCCTCCCTTATCATGTGAAATTTCCACTGCTTGGGATCATATTGCGCTCGTTGTTTCACCTAAAATGAGCACACGCTGTCCCCCTCACACAATGGATTAAACTTGGAGTTGTGAGTAGGTCACAGTTTGCCATACCTGACTATTTTACAAAGTTGATTTAAATTTCAAGGGAGGGAAACGCAAAAACAAGGTGAGGTGTTTGTATATAATTTTGTTCGTTTGAATATGGTTCATTCTATACGGTACTGTTTGTATTTATTCGGAATAATTCAGTGTTAATATGAAAACACTTTTGTGCTCTTAGGCGTATTTTCCTAGGTATATTTTCTTGTTATTTTGATTTGTTAAGTCCAGTTAATTGGCGTTTTCAAAGAAAATTAACAAAAATATTCATTCATAATCGTATACCATAAAAAGTAACGAAAGTGCTGGTAAGTTTTCGTATGACTGAATTGTTTTTGTTTTTTCTTGTGTACAACGGAGACTGTTTGCTGGTGCGTTTGGACTTCATTGCCAGCCCCATTAATGGAAATGTACATGTAACTGACCTCTCTGTCTAATGCTGTCCGTTTAACTGTTTCCGTTTAATAAATTCCGTTTAATTTCTAAAAAAGTTTCATAAAAGTTTCATAAAAGTCAGTGGAAGTATACATGCGAGTCTACAAAATAGAATCAGCAAAATGCGCAGGTAGATCTAATGGATGGTTGCAAAATATAGTAACAATTTAATATTTCTTTTACCAGACAAATGTGGGAAAATTGATTGATAAACCAAGAACAAATGCTTATTTCCTTTTTACTTTTTTCCTGCAGTTTTATAATGCGAATCCATTAGTTGTTGTTTTTTTTTTTCTCAAAATAGTGGGGTTTGCCTGTATGCTGATCATGATCTCTATGATACGCAGCAAGACCCTATAAATGTTATAGCCTATTTAATGCTTATTTTTCTGCACCTTCAACAACTTTCAGAGCAAACTGGAATTAAATGACTGTAAAAAATGCTAACATGAAGTCAAGACAGTCTTACATTTCTTGTGTGTGCATATATATAGTTGTATATTTCTTGTACATAGTTGTCAACTCTGTGTAAAATACACATGTAATTATTTTAGACTCTCTTTTTTGGTCACAAAAATAGGGTTAATGGTTAAATTTGTGTATGGGTTTGCAGCAGAAATAATCACTTTACTCCTCTTTACAAAGGAGCATTTTCATTTTACATTAATCAGCATTATTCTTATCACTTTGTTGTGCACAAAAATGTTTTAAATTAATTAATTTAATACAAAAGTTTTTAGGTTTTTTCTTTCATCACTTTGCTTAAATAGCGATATCTTAAAAGATATTTTACATCTGTCAGTAAAACAAAATGAATGCATTTTTGCAAATGCTCTGTATATCAATGTATTAATGCTAATCCTCTTGTTTCTTCCTGTTTTTTTACATAGTCATGATTCAGAGGACAGAGGTGGTGCTCTCGGTCTTGGGGGAGCTGCAGGAGGCCACAGAGTGTGTGGGTCTTGATGCCCTCACTAAAGTTGCTGTGGAGGTGGAGCAGGTCCTGGCCCCTTTCCATCTTCCTACAGCATTCTGCTCTGAGATCTCTTCATGGCTGGGCGTTGACGCAGTAGCTCACAGACTGTACCCAGGAGACGCACCTACGGGTTTGCTTCCTCTGGTCTGCAGAGGAGAAGGAAACCTGCTGTTTGATGCAGCTAGCATGCTTCTGGTGGGCTCTACGAGCCTCAGTCTGGAGCTGCAGGTCAGAACTGTGGTGGAGATGCTGCTGTGGAAGCGATACTACCTGTGTGGTATGATTGACTCAAAGGTCATGCTGCAGGCAGTTAGGTTTTCCCTCTGCACCGAGGAGTCTCAGGACATGCTCAATCTGCCGATTCAAGTGCTGGAAGCTATCTTCGATGCTGATGTCAAGGCCTCCTGCTTTCCCGGCTCGTTTGCGAACATGTGGCACGTGTATGCGCTGGCGTCTGTCCTGCAGTGCAACATCTATTCGGTTTATCCCATGTACAATTTAAAGATTCGGCCCTACTTCAATCGAGTCATTCGCCCGAGGACGTGGCCAAAAGACGTTGAGCCCTTGACCCTTCATATCATGTGGTCGGGCGACTTGGAGGCAGGCTCTGTTTTCAAATCCCACAACTTTGTGGCCTTGATTCATGCGAGCGACCTAAAAATCGGAAGTCCCAACAGCGAGCAGCGAATGCCCCAGGTGAAGTCCCTGGATCTCCTGAATCAGGACTCCCAGCTGTCTTACTCCAACCTCAAAGACAAGTTCAACATCACCAAGAGTACATTTTACCGCTGGAAGAGGCAAAGCATCGAGTATCACAAGAAATCGGTTGCTAGGTATGAGGCCAAACACTTCTTCCTGACATCCTACAAGCAAGGGAAGCTTATTCCCCTCAGCCAGTTCAAACAGCTTTTCCCAGAAATTCCAAGATCCACTTACTACGCGTGGAAGCAAGAGCTTGTATCCACTTGCAGTGTCTCGGGCAGTTCCACGGGGGAGCTGAGTCCTGCAGACAGCACTGAACAGGACTACTGGTCCTCACCAGAAGTCAAGAAGAAGCCCAGCCAAGGGAGCTTTACTAGCATGTTGGCCTTCAAATGTGAGAAACTGGAAGGAGAGCGTGCTCAAAACGTGGCTTTGATGCAGGAGGCAAAGAAGAGCTTGCAGAACTGTATTGTTGCAAACATGTCGTTCCCCTACAGAATTTTCAAAAGAAGGTTTCCGGGCATCTCCAGATCCACATACTACAATTGGAGGAGGGAAGCCATGCTGTTTACGCCTTTCAAAGAGCTCTCGGGTAGCAGCGAGGAAAGCTCAGATGCTGATAAAACCCAGAGTCCCAGAAGTCAAGTGTCCCCTGCTAAGATTGACAGACAGAAACTGTCACCAAGAGTGAAGATCTCCAGACGCAAGCAAAGAAGCCTGAGGCTGGCGTACCACCAGAGGAAAACGTTAAGGGAAGAAGCCAAAATGCACATCCAGAGGTCAAAGATGTCCTTCATCAAATTCAAGCTCAAGTTCCCTTCGGTTTCCTCCCCTTTCTACTGGCTCTGGAGAGATTCTTTGAACAGGAAAACCAATAAGCCGGTCATGATGTCTGAGATGGAGAAATCCCAGAGCTTAGTTGTCTTGCCAGACATCTTGGAAAAGATAAAAACTCAAAGAATGTTTTCTTTTGATGGGAACATCTCTTGCCAGAATGGGCGAACAGTTAGTTCCTCTGAATTCACACTGCCTGAATACTCTCTGCCTGACCAGTCCAGTAATGAACAGATGTTTGTGATGGATGTCGTGGCATTGGCAAATTTCAAGGCCAAAGCAAAGCTGTTCTTGCAACAGCGCTTTGAAGAGAAGTCTTTTCCCACATTCAAAGAATTCCGGTCTTACTTTCCTCTTACTCCCCGTTCCACCTACTACATGTGGAAAAGGGCTCTGCATCATGGGGTGCCATTAATTCATGGCTGAATGCTCTGTTATATTCCTCACTGCTGTGAAGTCCTGTAATTAAGTCCAAATCTGACAATACTAATTTCTATAGTTCACAGTGCAATGTTCCTTTGAGTCTGACTGTTTGTTTTTTGAGTCACCCACATAATTGCAGTTCATGCATCTTAATTATTTGTCCCTTTCCTTTATTTGACCACTTGGTTCTAGCTCAAAGACATTTGTGTGTGTGTGAAATCAGACAGTCTTTGTGTCCACCTACAGTAAGTGCTGATGGCCCCTAGGCAAAAGGCAGTTCAAAGATATTATCAGGTTTTCAGATGGCTCTCTTTTGACCCCCACCCCCCAAATATTTACAATTTAAATGAGTTCTAAGATCTGATTAGGTTCATTTTATTTCTTGTTTATTTCCTTTTAATTGTTTTTGACTTTTATTTTTAATATTTTGTTTTTATTCAGTTTAAACTATGAAATTACAGGATTTTTCTTGAACCAAAAAATGTGTAGTATTTTCATTCGTACCCTGGAGTGTTCTTTATTTCTTTTTTTATACATATATATTTTTATATTGACATTTGAATGTTATCTCTGCTTGGGAAATGTGGCCAATTTAAAATGGATTCCTCATATTTGAATGTTACAGAATTGTTGCCGTTTTGCACATTGTTTTTGGCCATGATTCAGTTCACATGTTTACTTTTTTGCTGCTAAAGGTGTAAATATTTGGTAATTTCTGACTTGATACTGTTTTCTAAAGTTATTGTGTTTAACTACCTGACTGATTTTTCAGCTTTACCATTATAGTGTTCTGTAACTCTTGGTTAAATTTGTCTAAAAAATAACATGAGTTCACAATGTGCTTTGTTGAATTTGATAAGCACAAAGCTAATTTTGTTAATTTTATTATGTTGAACATCTCATGTATGAGGCCAGCTGCTCTGTGCAATAAAACCTGGTTTATACTCTCTGTTCACTCTTTTAGGTGTTTATGCAATATCAGAAACTTTAACTACCCAGTCTTGAGTTAATTTGTTAATAAAGATCTGTGTTAATTGTACTCTTTTGAGAACAAAGATGGTCTGGGGTAAATGCTGAGAATAAATGTGTTGAAAATTTCAGTTCAGGCAGATCATTTGGTCCAGTAGCATTTGGGATGAAACTATTGTTGTTGTTTAAATTAGTCCAATATTGCCCTAACGGTTCTAGTTTTTTCTCAAGGTGTAATTGGTCCTTAAAATGGCAAAAGCAAATAAGGTATTCTGAGAGCTTGCTGGTGTACCTCATAAACATTGTGATGTCTGTCTTATATTTTTGGAGCACCTCTCAGACAGAGATTTTACACAGCCTCAATAAGTTTTTACCTCACAAAAGCATGAAAATAATTGACAGGAGGGCCAAGCCTTCAAAGATGAGCGTCATGATAAAGGAGCTTTTTATGGATGCCAGGAGGCCACAGAAATGTCTTTTTGAGACAGTTTTTAATTTGCAACTTTTTAATGGATAGATGAAAGGGACAATAGATATTTGTGAGTATCCTCAATGAGAACAGAATCTAGAAAATCCACAAGAAATAGAGCAAAACCTTTTTAAAGCTTGTATTCTCCCTCTTCCGGTTTCTTTTGATGGTTTAAAAAATGTAAATACATACATGCATGCATGCATACAGACATACATACATAAATTACGCATCTGTGAACTGTTGTTGCACATCATGAAAAAAATCCAAAAGAAGAGTATTTAGATATAAATGCACTAGATGGCAGTGGCGGCCTTTCTTTAGGAGCAACTTTTTAAATTTGTTTGCTGCCGGGCGCTCCTTTCTGCAATGGCTTGCTAAGATTGCCCATATAATATTTTACAAAATAATGTATCAGTCTAAAAATAATTCTACCAAAATACGCAGTTTTAATGTCGCATATAATTTTTAGGAAAAAACAAACAAACAAACAAACAAAAAAAACCAAACAACAAAAACCAGGTTCAGCTCCATAAATGCATCCATTAATTATGACTAGCTGTTTAATTTCATATTTGCTGAATTTAGAAAAGGTTAACTAAAGCTCATAATAGTTTATACTTAAACTATTTGTGGTGATGTTCAAAGCATTTTCTCCAGCTTGTGGCCGTTTATTATATCACAATTTTGAGAAAACTATATCATGATGTTAAGAGAAAAATAATAATTTACAAATATGATTATTTTATTATTTTACATTTCGTTTGTTTTAGAGAAATTAGTGGGACCTTTACTTTGACATCACCTGTACCGTTACCTGGGTACGTCAGCGCGCGTACAGTTTGCAAAAGTGAGTGCGATGCTGAAGTTTCGGAGACGCTTTCCTCAAGTAAGGTACTTATTTTCCTTTAATTTCGGAGGAAAATGTTTGCTAAACTTGATACCTAAATTGACCAAAATACTAATACATAAATTTACTCTATAATTTGGTTTGTTCATGACGTACAAGTTTGCCTACCATTTAATGTCTATTTAACGGGTTTTTTTTCTGTCTGTGACCTGAACATATCCAAGTAACAGTGAGTTTATAAGGGTGTGCTGTAAAACTAAACACTTGCCGCTAAGCATAATTTGTCAATTTTTGTGTTATTATGTGTACAGTAGTATGAATTTGAAGTTTATTTGTTAACGTTGTTCCTGTTGTTGTTATAGAGTTAGCAATAAGTGCTTTCGTTTATGGTTGTGAATTAATTGAGTGCTTTAAGAAGAGGTGTGTCTTGGGCTCTATTTTATTAAACCAGTAAAATTGCACTCAGTCATATGACACTTTTCTTTACACTGTCAAGTAAGTTACTGATGTTACTGTATGAATTTAAGATGTACTGTACAAAGCATAAACATAAAAATACAAAAATAGACCATAACCAGAGGATTAAGAACCAACTATCATCAACAAAAACATACCGAATGCACCTTTAAAAAGAGTCCAAACTGCACTGACAAGAGTTGGGAGTGAAAACTGCTGTAAAATCGAGAAGGAGATGGATAGATCATTAACTGTTGATCCTAGTCCATGTAATCTTTTATCAGATGAATGGTATCCCTAGATCCCAACATGAATGGTCATAGGTTCATTTACCAGATAAACTTGAATAATATGATCAGCTGGCCATATTTTGTCACTGCATTCAAACAGAAGGACTGGAGATTGTGCTAACTGTGTGTTTTACAGTTGTTTAATTTGTCTGAGGTTATCAGTCAGCTCTGACTAATTGTACACACTTTTGCTAGATTAGACATGGTGCCTTGCTCTTGCTCATTTTGAGTAATTTGTTGTACTGTTCACAACGTGTGATGTGCATATACGTGAGAAACCCCAACAGATGCACTGAAAGATTTCCAGAAGCATTGACAAAGTTTTTGCACAAATTTGTCTCATTTTTTGCCTCATCACTAAGGTGTCTAATTAACTCATTTGATAGTCAATTTGCTCTCAACTTTCATTTATGCCATTCAGAGGCACTCATGGTGAAATCTATACCGACAGCAGCTGAATTTACCATTCATTTACCATTGCAATAATTGTTTGCCTTCTGTGCAGAGTTGTAAATATCACAAATGTGATGTTTTATGGTGTTAAAAGGGTTTTTCCATCAGACAAATGTGATGGCACCCCAGTTTGCTTTGGGGCTACATGGGTTGTCTTAGCGGGATAAACCTGAGATAGAAAGAAAGAAGGAAAGAAAGAAAGAGATTGGCAAACATCAGTACTATCCATTGCATGCTAATGCCTCGTGTCTCTTCTGTAAAAACCCCCCACCTCATTATTAAACCCAACTCTCTCATTAACCTCATCCCTGATAATGACCAAATGACTTCCATTGTGAAATCCTGCTCACCACTGCACCTCCCTAATGGCCTCTCTCCTCTGTGATTAAGAGGCAAACAGTCTCAGACACAAGCTGTGTCGACTTTTGTCTGCTGTAGGGGAGATGAACGAGAGAGACAAAGGATAATTGTGGTTCCCTTCCAGGAACTCAAGCTGCGTCAGAAACGCTTTGGGAACGCCTTCAGCTGCCACCGCCGCCGTTCAACGGGGTTGTTATGACTGCGGTCCGCCCCGAGCAGGCTCTGGTATTGGAACAGGAAGTCAATACTCTGCTGAGGACGGAAGCCATCGAGTTGGTCCCTCCTCACGAGATTCAGACCGGTTTCTACAGCCGGTACTTCATTGTTCCAAAGACGGATGGAGGGCTGAGGCCTATACTGGATTTGTGTCTATTGAACCGCTCAGTCAAGAGACTGAAGTTCAAGATGCTTACTATCAAGCAGGTCGTGTCTCAAATCAGGTCCGAGGACTGGTTTGTCACGATAGATCTCAAGGACGCTTATTTCCATGTCTCCATCCTTCCATCTCACAGGAAGTTCCTGAGGTTCGCTTTTGGGGGCAAAGCGTACCAGTTCGGGTTCTTCCCTTTGGCCAGCACTCTCACCCCGCACTTTCACAAAGTGTTTGGATGCGGCACTGGTCCCGTTGCGACTGCAGGGCATCCACATACTCAACTACATCAACGATTGGTCGATCCTCGCTCAATCAGAGCACATGGCAGTTCGACATTGAGATGTCGTTCTTGCCCACATGAAAGACTTGGGGTTGAGACTAAACGCCAAGAAAAGTGTGCTTTCTACAGCTCAGAGGACCACTTATCTAGGCGTGGTGTGGGATTCGACGAGTCGATCCTCACGACAGTCAGGAGAGTGTGAGAGGGCCAGTCACTCATTGTCAAGCAGTTGCAGAGGCTGCTGGGGTTTATGGCAGCTGCGTCCAACGTGATACCGTCGGCCTGCTGTACATGAGACCACTACAGTGGTGGCTCAAGACCAATGGGTTCTCGCCGAGGGGAAACCTGCTCCGCACTGTCAAGGTTTCACATCGCTGTTACGTGCCTTAGACATGTGGAGGAGACCTTGGTTCTTGTCTCAGGGCCCGGTGCTGGGAGCTCCTTGTCTCCGCGTGACGCTAGCGACGGACGCGTCCCTCACCGGCTGGGGTGCGGTCATGAGTGACCACCCTGCCCGCGGTCTGTGGAGTGGTCACCACCTGACGTGGCATATCAACTGGCTAGAGATCCTAGCGGTGTTTCGTGCTCTCAAGCACTTCCTCCCAGACCTGAGAGATCATCACGTGCTGGTGCGCACCGACAGCACGGCAGTGGTCTCTTACATCAA
>JAUZSZ010000134.1:17983938-17994041 GCA_034780575.1 Labeobarbus marequensis
TGCTAAAATTGCCCAAACTCTGCATGTATGCCAGTATGAGCTGCATTAGCATGTCACAGCAGACCTAATTTCCATTTCTGCTACTCTATGCTTGTAGTCTGCACCACCCTGGCAATTGAAAACAGAAAAAAATCCCCTAGGTTCTTTAACTGCCATTGGGATCTAGGAAATGTGAAAATTTCACATGGCCTTAAAGCATTTCTTGTCAAAGCAAGACAGGCCTTGGCCAATGAAACATGCAAGCATATGCTGCTGTTGGTAGCTAAGAGGTTAGTGTTTACAGCTATAGTTTTAGAATTGGTTGGAGGACGCTTTCATTGGTGGAAAATCATTGTGGAATTTTAATTTCAACATTTTTTTCATTCCTATGCAATACTCTTCCACACTGTGCTTTGAATCTGAAACAACATATTTCCTTCAATTGAAAGCAGCTGGTAATGAGTGTCCATTTGTTTTTCATTGAATTTAACACTAAATTAAATGTAATACACTTTGCAGAGAACCAGAATTCCAGGTTTTAATTAATGGAATTGTAGAAAGCAGCTAGCATTTTAATTGTGTGCACCTTTGCATAATTTCATATGACAATATTATTGTAGATGATGTTATAGTTATGTCTAGTTTCAATTGAGCAAGCTAAAGTATGTAGGCAGCTGTAATTTGTCAGAATTGCTCTGTTGAAACATTTGAACAGTAGAATTGCCTATGATTCATTTCATCATTTAGACTGAAGCAATTCAACTTAGGATAAAAAGTGTCTTCTAAATGACAAATAAGATCAATAAGACAAATCTCGTACAGAATTGAGTCAGAGAGTCCTTCAAATTGTTTTAAAGACCTGTTAAGATTCACAATAAACCTGTGCATTTCTCCTCTACTTTCTTTTTTAGCTTCACGAATGTGTTTTGTATGGAATCTTATCACATGAAGTTGAAAAGATTAAATATTAAAGTCCTTCCCGGAAACATTCAAACTGGAAACATCTTTTTTAAAATGGTGATCATGGCAACTGTATTTAACTGTGGTGTGTGTGTGTGTGTGTGTGTGTGTGTGTGTGTGTGTGTATGTGTGTGTGCGGTTATAGATTTGCATCTCTGGAAACACCTGTTATGTGTGAAAATATCCGTTGTCAAGGTCAGGTGAGAACAAGAGTCTAAATAGCATCCGTACAGGCAGAAATAAACAGTATGATGGGAAAAAAGGCTGTTTACCTTCCAAGAACAAGTAAAACTGAAATGACCATGATTAAATAACCCTATTAGAATCCAGTCAGCCCACACAGATTCACAGCAGTCAAAATGTGACATCAGACCAATATACATAAAAACAGACCTTTTATCTAAAACCAGCAAATAATTAGTCCATAAATAGACAATGCACAGCTTTCTCAGCTCTTTCATTTTTAGCTCTAACAAGGTTAAACGTGATTCTAAAAGTCACTAATAAAGAGGGTCACAACACAGGAGGTTTCCTCAGTAATTAGTATGAATATGCAAATATTTTCATTTTCATGCAAGCCAAATAAATCTAATGCGTATGGGTGCAGTGACTCAGACTGACAGTGATTTAGAACAAAAAAACAACAACTTCATAGACCTTGGTGTGTTACTTAATCTGTCCATTGCAGAAAAATATTTTCAAAGCAGCTTTAAATGAGTAAATGTTCAGTCTTTATCAGTTTGTGAATAGCATTTCTCCTCCATCTTAAGGCATCCAAAACAGAGAGAGGTGCAACATGCTTTCATTCCTCACTGATTATAGCACCTTCCTCCTTGTGCTGAGGTGCAATCAAATCCCCTTGCCGGTGTCTTAGACAATTAAGCCTTATGAGTCTTGGCCCTTCTGAATTCTAATAGGATAGAGGCTGAAAACACTTTAGCAGTGTTAATGTGTCGGGTAAAATGGATAATGGAAACTTTTGCTTCTCATGTATGCATTTTAATCTCTCCGTGCACAATGTTGGTACAAGAGAGGGCTGGAAGAACGAAGTAATGTGGATTTGTAATACTAAGAGGCTATTTGTACTCTAGTGTTCATTTAATTTGCATATTTATAATTATCTGTTGATGCTGTTTCACTTCTAGCCTGGCTGGAACAGGCTGGCTCGTGACTCATGCACCCAGTGGATGAAGGGTAAATCAGAGCCGGAAGATGGGAGAACAATTGAGTGCCTTTCCCCTTTGAAGACAGTGAATAATTACAGGGCATCTATAGCAGTACACCATTACCATTTATCTAGCAGAGAATGAGAGCTGAATTATCCAAAATCCTAATAATAGTAATAACAAGAAAATTAATGCATAAAGATGAAAATTCTATCTTTCTATCTATCTATCTATCTATCTATCTATCTATAATCATTCTATTGCAAGCAAAGCATATATATATATATGATGTTCCTCGTGAACTGTACTGGACAGTGTAGTGTACTACATAGAGCAGGTACTGTACACTTGAACTAGCAGAAGTATCGTGCATAAAACGTTAAATCGATTTTGTCATATCAATAATGTGTACAATAACGATAATTAGCCAGCATAAAATAAGTAAAAGCGCATGATGTGTCCATAAACAACTGTTCAATGTACAACTTTTCACTCAAGAACGCATAAAAAAGCATCAAAATGTACTTTATGTGTAGCCTATTTAATCTACTCTCGCCGTAGGCTTACTTAGAATTTAAACATTTGTAGGCTACAGTATAACAAATAGCAATAATTCGTCTAGGTATTTACGATACAGTGAGAATATCTGTTAATTCCAGGAGAGTTTCAATCTAAGCGCCCATATTTATGACAAATTTCAGCCTCATATTTGGAAATGTCCATGTCTTACCTTGCGACTCAGCAATCCAGGTGTCCGGTTCATTCGATTTGATTCAGTGACAATTTGACAGTCGACTGGCTTTCCAAAGAAATGTCCAACGGTTTGAATCCGAGTCTCGCATTGCAGAAGCCGCTAAACTCGGTAAACAACAATACCTCTGATTTCTAAGGATGAACACGAGCGCTGAAACAATGAACAACCTGCTAAACGTTAATGGTTGAAGCAGTTCTCGAGCAACAGATATCCGCCTTCACTAAATAGAGGCAATACCTGATAAAAAGCAGGTAAAAAATACTGACAGTAACACAGTAATGCTTTAAAAGAATCGTACTGTACACCGCACCTCATAGTAATATGAGTCCGCGCGCATCTTTCAGTTGAGCTGTTCAGCTGTTCAGGACCGCAAGAACTTTCTTGTCAAAAGCTTTAAAAACACAAAAAATCTTTCCCTGTCTCCTTGATTATATTGTATGAATTCATCAAGTGACCTTAGTAAGATTATTGCTGCGCGAAGCTCTAAATTCCAGTTCCAAAGAAGTGAAGTCAGTGTTTCGTTCTGAGAGAACAGGGTGAAAATGCTGTCAGTGACGGAGCGAACGGACTTTCCGTTGTGCGTCTCTTCAAACAGGACGCGAAATATGCACCATGTGTCCGGCGTGCGTTGATGTGTTTCCGTTGACTCTCTCTAGCGGAAATAAAACACAAAACGGCAGGTTTGCGTGGGACGGAGATTTTGGGGCTATAAAGCTTATCGATTTCACATCTTGTGAGGGAAGCTGGGCTGGGGATGTTGACGATAAATATTACAGCAAAGTATTTATTTATTTTTTCCAGGAGTTAGAGGTCCATGGAAAAGGGATGTAGATGGACATACTGTATAAAGCGACAACCCTTTATTAGGAAGGAACATGATTGGGTCATTCTATCAAAAGGGAGCATTTTGTGTACCTCATGAACATAAACAAAGGCTGTGAAAAGTATTTTTAATAGACAGTTAGCTTATTTTTTATACATAGGTTTGATATGTAGATAAACATTTTGGATTCAGTTGACATTTATTGATGATGACAGCATTCTTTCAGGATGAAATCTCACTTTTTTCATTTTATGTTTATCAGTAGGGGTAAACCTTTAAATGGTTAACCCATGATTTTGTACAGTAAAAAAAAAAGTTGGCTATTGAATTAAATTCTCTTTCTAATAAACACCTTTTAGTTTCATAACTTAGCACAAGGCTAGTAATGAAACAGTAGAGCTGTTAACCCTATTAAAGGCATACCAACCATACGTTTTTAATTTAGCTTGAGATGGCACAATGCAATTTATTAACATTCTTTATCTGGTGCAGTGTTAATCATTATAATGAAATTTGCTTTAACATCACCTTTTCAAAACAGATACAGCACCCATTTCTTGGAATGACCCAATATAAGGCTGCAGACATAAAGATCAGTGCTCTTGCAAACTCACTGGAAGGGATTGATTCTGAGAGATTTTGAAACACCATTTCATTCAGAGAATTCAAATAGAGAACTTCTCTGACTATTTTCAGCCATCTATATAATATACATAATGTAATAGAAAAATAGAGGAGGCTGTATTTCTATAAAAATGTGAGTCAGATGGCGATACAGCACGAAGGAAATGCTCCGATGTATGTGTGTCTGAGTGCAGAAATGATGTGCCTCAAAATCCCCTTTCATGTGCACTGTTGGATCACAATTTAAATTCCCGTAAAAGGGGGGAAGATGAAAAAAGGAGTGACATGAAGATACCCGACTGAACGGCTAGTTGATGTCAGCTCAGTGAATCATTTCTGGGGAGAATAAGAACATGGTCAAAATAGATCGCAGAGGGATTGTAATTAAAAGTGCAAAGGAGGATGAGTCTGTGGCACAGTGTGGTATAAAACTTGACTGTTCTGATTCAGTGGTTGGAAGCCAGTAAGCCCTGGGTAAAAGCATGGCATTTTATAGGCCGCTGCCTTTTGTGGTGGCATGTGTCCACGCTTTGCTTTTCTCTTCACAAACAGGCTCAGAGCAAACAGCTGCTCTACATGCTTTAAACCGAAATCAGTCACAACATGTCCCACAGCACATTCAACTTGCACAATGCGAGGCAGAGCCTCATTTCACTTTTCCCTTCTGCCACTGTTTACGTTATCATTTATTTGAGATTTCAGACCTTCTCCTGGTGTCCATTTTGCTTGGAAAGAGGAAGGCGGTTGTACCTGTGGGCTTAACTTAAGCTTCCGATGAGCTCCAGATTCCATTTATTTCAACTGAAATTACTTCAGTCCTTTTGCCACAGAACATTAGAGCTGCAAATGAATATCCTTGGGGTACATTCTATGGGGTCCATCTGTAAGCGGTTATCAGACAGATCGAGAATCTTGGAGAAAAATGTGCAGCTATGGTCAGTTGTGCCTCAACAAACACTATTGTGGAGAATTTAGAAGAAGACACAATGACTCAGCATTGTAGAGGCCATTACAGATGGACGAACCCTTGAAGACCTGCCTAATGTAGGCCTGAACAAGACTGCTGTTGACATTCATATTGTATAACCTTCTGACAGGAAGAAATGGTTAGCCTTGGGCTTGGAAAAACTCAAGAGGGCATAGCAGAAAGTGAAAGATTTGCAGTGACCTCATACACACAAAATAAAATGTGGTACTGTGCATTGTGACAATGTTGGGCGATAGAAAATCAGTTATTGCATTAAGAAACACAGCAAGTGCAATGATTATAGAAAAACGTATGTGAAGGGCAGTATAGTTGGCTGAACATAAATTGTGCCTCATTTGCTCAGTAACAGACTGGTATATTATAATTGATAAACTTCTTTTAAAAAGAAAAAAATGTATATTACAATCTCCATGTAGAGATATTCACTTTAGCACCTGTTTATATACTGTATGCAGAAACTTCACAACATTTCTACATATTCCCACAAACATTTTTTTTTCTATTTTATTCACTGAATGAAACATTTGAAAGATAAGCCACAAAGAATTTCATCAAAAGAAACATACCAAGGAACTGAAAGTCAACAAACACCTTAGACTTCCATCCCAGAATCCTTATTTGAAGCTGGCAAACACGTGCATGTGCTAAAGGGTAAAAAGACCTCATGGTTTAAGTGAGAGTGGTTTGAGGCTGTCACACCAGAAAGTGTTTTCCTGCATATCTCCAGTTCTCAGCTGTGACCAAACTGTTTTGGCCCACTGGTAGACTTGTGGTGCAGAAAAACATACACTTTTGCCATTTGACAATTTGTTTTCATGACATTTGATGGAATTAAATGAAACTTCTGTCATCATTTACTCACGTTGTTCCAAACCTGTATGACTTTCTTTATTCTGTGGAACACAAAAGAAGATATTTTGAAAAATGTCTCAGTGTTTTTTTTTTGTCCATACAATTAAAGTCAGAGAGGTCCAGTGCTGTTTTGGACCCCACTGACTTTCATCGTATGGACAAAAACAGCTTTAACATTCTATAAAATATATATATATTTTTTTTTTTGGTTCCACGGGAGAAACAGGCAGGTTTGAAACAACAGGAGGGTGAATAAATGATAACAGACTTTTCTTTCTTGGTGATCTATCCATTTCAGACCAATAAACTAACAAACTAATAATCTGATATGTATTTGTTTTTAATCTGAGATTTTTCTTTAATCTGTGATGTACAATGAAGAATTCCCTTTTGATAAACAGCAGCCTAGTCTGTACTCATACTGCTGTGTTTAGATTTTGATCCTGATCCTACTTGTATGAACATTTTTTAATTATTCACTTTTCGTTCACATGCACTTGGGAGAATGTGCTATATATACAACATTAGCAGAATAAATTAATTATTTTACTTTGATTTTGTGTGAAATGAAGAGACGGTAGGCCTCTCAGAGATCCTGTGTGAACTAATGTGACAGTTCACATCAGATTACTGTGTGTTATTACCAACTCTTGTTCCTCATTTTCTCCCTAAAATCATCCATATTCATGACATGGCTACATAGCATACATGTACTATAATACATGTACATAGCATCTCTGCCACTTACCCTGCCCCCCTGCTCAGCAGACGCTCCCAGCAGAAGAGGTGGTCTGAAGTGGAATTTGACACGGGTCACCCTACAGGTGAACCCGCAGTGGTAGGTGCTTTCGGGCATAGCGAGAATTTTTCTTCAAAACAGATGTGTTGGTGAGGCAGATTAGAGGTTGCCTTCTGTGGATGAGGTGATGGGCATTGCCGGCTCAGAGGCAAGTTTCTGCTGGATGCATTTGAGTGCTGCCACATGGGAATGAGCCCTTTGCTTCCACTGCAGACTTGCTCCTTTAACTAGAGTCCGAGGACCTCAGGTGCACTTAAATAATGGTGTTTGAAACTATCATTTTTCATTATGTCCACTGAAAAAATACATGTATGTACTGTTCTTGCAATAAAAGTGAAACTTAAAGTCCCAGCACATTTTGAGGGACAGCTTGTGGTGCTGGGAGATTTTCTTCATCAGCAGTTCCAACTTTTTTCTCTTTTGTGCGGGTTGCTTGTGCCATGATGCGCTACCAAATGGCACAGAGTCATTCATTCTGGAGGCTATTCGTAACACAACAACAGACTTTTTTTTTGCAATTCCCTCTTTCTGTATACTGTTAATTATAGTAAATTTCAAATGTTCAGAAATTCTCAGCTGTATTTATCTTAAATGTTGTGCAATATGCTTATGTCATTCTATTATACATTTATAAATTTCATAATAGATTTCAGATTTTAATTCTACAACAATTTTTGCCTGTTTTTATGCTAATCAGCCATAGCAATAACCCCTCTTTGGCTGGGCCAAAATATATGCTACAGTTAATTTCACATCTTAATTTCATTTCACCTGACCTGAATCTTGATAATGATGGACTTTGCATTTTGCATTTTACGCATAGTTAAATTAGCCTGTTCTGATCAGAAACCAACTAATCATTGTACTTAAATGGATAGTTCACCCAAAAATGAAAATTCTGTCATGAATTACTCACCCTCATGTCGTTCCAAACTCGTAAGACCTTCGTTCATCTTCGTAACACAAATTAAGATATTTTTGATGAAATCTGAGAGCTTTCTGACCCTGCATAAAAAGCAATGCAACTACCATGTTCAAGGCCCAAAAAGGTAGTAAGGACATCGTTAAAATAGTCTACATGACATCTGTGGTTCAACCTTAATTTTATGAAGCTACGAGAATACTTTTTGTGTGCAAAGAAAACAAAACTAAAGACTTTATTCAACAATTTCTTCTCTTCTGTGTCAGTCCTCGACATATGTTCACAAGAGTACCATGGCAGATTTGTGTTCCGAGAATGAACGAAGGTCTTATGGGTTTGGAACGAAATAAGGGTGAGTAATTAATGACAGAATTTTCATTTTTGGGTGAACTATCCCTTTAATAACCTAGGCACATTATGGCATGTCCAATTGCCCAGCATGTCTGTCATTGACATGAATATTATAAAGAAAAATATTGCTTTTCTTAATATGTTACCAAGAAAATTATTTTTCTTTATTAATAATCAAAATGTTTTTTATTAATTATCCTCTCAGTCTAATAGCAAAGTAAATTGAACGTTTCTAAAGAAAAAAAGAAACTGTAAAGCTAATCAGTGTGCAATTAGGTTTTTCAGTTGCAGAAATTACAATATTTCTATGATAAAGACCTTGTTAAGACCTTTCCATTGCTGTAAAGTACAAATAAAAATATGAATTTAAAATCACAATAGGTTAGACCTGAGCAGATCTAGAAACAAGATAAAAACAGTTATATGCTGTAGAAATTGTTGCTTTAATAATTCATAAGCTCAATCTAAGATAAAAGAAACATGATTATTACAAAGTGCATATTGCTGATAGGGAGTATTGTTATCAGTTATGTCTAAATTGCTTCTGTATCTACAGTGACAATAAAACAATTGATTTGAGGTATATTTGGCCAGACAACATCCAGAAAAGCGCAAGGAAAAATGTAAAAGAAACATGAATTGGCAGACCACCATATTACCAATTACAGAGCAAGAAGTTGGAAGTAACTTAATCATCCATGTCTGTGAGCTTAAAGTCCACATTTTGACCAAGTGTTTTATTATAATTATGGGTCTTTTAAATGCCTGTCTCTTTCAAAGTTAATGCTTTGACTGCCACATTAACATTAATTCATTAGACTTGAATGCCAATTCACACCCACTGAGCTTTATCAAGCCAAAACACAAATGAAGTCTCTTTGGTTTTATCAACCTATTTAAAAAGTGAGCTTTACCAAGATATTGAAAAGTCCATTACCATCTCTGCGTCAGTCTTCGTTTTGTGATGATCAGAGCTTCAAGCCACTGAATCACAGCAAGATTACTAATAAAGAATATGTCAGACTTATAACATTACATGAAAAAAAAATCTTGCAGATGGAGAGAAGTTCAGTATTACAAATGAAGGTCTAAATCAATATTTTAGCTTTGACAGCGCTAGACGTACTCTAGGTGTC
Source organism: Labeobarbus marequensis (assembly GCA_034780575.1). Taxonomy (NCBI): domain Eukaryota; kingdom Metazoa; phylum Chordata; class Actinopteri; order Cypriniformes; family Cyprinidae; genus Labeobarbus; species Labeobarbus marequensis. The sequence goes on from JAUZSZ010000134.1 coordinate 17,993,293, forward strand.
ATGGGGTTTTACCTACTCAGACCTGCAGTTATGTTCAGCTTTGTTTATTTCTGTCTGGCAAATCAAGTTTATCAATATGAAGGAAAAAAAGCCTTTCCACTTGTGTTGTTCAAAACTCAGTATTTTGGTGTGAATTCGTCAATGTTTTTAGAATTTAGCCAAACTAGCTTTACTTATCTTTAAAAACCTTTAACCAATTTATGCACAAGAGAAAAGGCCTATAAAGACAACATAGACTTGAAATATGTTTATTTATGATTAAGATGCATAGTTTTTACAGACCACAATGTGTTTTGTACTCAAAATTATTGCTATATTATCGATGATTGCAATTTATATATATATATATATATATATATATATATATATTGCTCTTATTTTTCTTCATTGTATACAGGAAGAGAGTTGTGGATTTATGTAGGGTATGTGTTTGGGTTTTTTTTTTTTTACTTTTTTGTGCTGTCTTTCTGAACAATTGTTATTGGACTGACCTTAATGACCTTGGGGGCAGTTGTGGCCTAATGGATAGAGACTCGGACTTGTAACCTGAAAGTCGCGGGTTCAAGTCTCAGGTCCAGCAGGAATTGTCGGTGTGAATATCCAGCACTCAATACCATGACTGAGGTGAGACCCTTGTGCAAGGCACCAAACCCCCAACTGCTCCCCGGGCACTAGTGATGCGCGGGTCGGGTATTTTTCCAACCCGCGGGTCCTGCTTTTATGAAATTATTTGGCCCGCCCCAGCCCGC
>JAUZSZ010000134.1:18060295-18076398 GCA_034780575.1 Labeobarbus marequensis
TCTAATGTTTATCAGTACATTACAGAAAATAATGAACTTTATCACAATATGCTAATTTTTTGAGAAGGACCTGTACAGCACAAGAGCACATCCTCTCCTCATTAGCTCTCATTTTTATGACGTGCAGTTTGGAAATGAAAAGCTCTTAAGAAAAATAATAGATTTACACAATGATGGTGCAGGCAGTCGTCATGGTTACAGACTGAATATGAGGAGTAAGTGTGAGAGACATCGCTGGTAGTTTTGCTGTGTGGGTTGAGACATTGCTTCCTGTGAAGCAATCAGATGTGGAAGCTCTACATTGGGTCTGTAGCCCCCTCACCTCAGTGTTCATGGTGACTGAAGCAGGAGAAGCTCAGTTAGAATCCAAAGTCGATACAAACAGAGCACTGCAGTGTGAAGAGCGCATCGAACTTGCTCGGTGCCATTTTTACCTATGCGACTCTTTCAACAAAAGCAAGAATGCCTTTTGTTCAACACAAAACATAGTTTTTATGAAGTAGGCCAGGTGCTTTCTTTTTCTTATCCGTTTTGCATGACAATATAATTGAGAGTGTGTGTGTGCATATCACAGGAGCGATACACATGTAAGGGCCCCAAATCATTTCCAGAACAGTCTCTCCTGGGGTAAGCAGATGCGCTTCACTTTAATGAAATTACACGCGGAATTAGAGCTTGGATCAGGAAGCTTGGGGCGAGAGGGGGGGCTTAGGCCCCCCAGCATCCTCTGGCAGCAGCGGATTACCGCTCAGGAGAGACTGGGAATCTCTGTGGCAACTGTTGGGGATGGGCTAGAGTTGGGAGATGCTTATCAGCTGGAAAAGAGCTAAAAGAAGCAGGAATGGGAAGTCTGTGATGTTGAAGTCCCATTGAAGACTGTGAAGCATGAATATTCATTTCAGGCACTGCTCTCGCCTCCTTCGTATGACATTGCTCTCATGTTATCTCTTGACTTTCTTTCACTCTTTCTCTGCTAGTTTTTCAAAAGTCTTATCCTCCTTTTCCCAGGCTTTCCACATGATGTTTTGTGAAGCATTAGCGAGGTCCTCTCTGTTTGTACATGAGCAAAGTGGGTTTCTAAAAATGTTCTGATTGCGCTCTTATTTTTGAGATGAGAAGCAGTGGAACGGTCTTTCACAAGTCTTCCTTGGAGGTTTGTACTTCGGAAGTTATTACACTATGAAGGGCGTTCAAGTGATTTTGGCTGGAAAAAATAGATGCATTGGGCAATTTTATGTGTTTTTCTCTGTTTTTCACTCAGTGGCAAACACAGGAAGCTTTTAGTGCGAGTGCAACTAAATGAAGAGCAAACAATGCATGTTAGGTGTGGAATTGATGCTTTATCAATGCTTCCACAGAGAATGATGGGAAATCACAAACTGGATAAATGAGCATTATTTTCTGGCAAGCTTTATCACTGTTCATCAACAGTACATGAAATTAGGAAATTATGCTGATGACAAATACAGCCTGAAGAAAATGTTGTTGTTTTTTTCAATTAAATCTTATTTTACTAATTTCCTAATTTTATGGTGGTATTGTTCACTGTGTTTTCAGCATTGTACAAAAACCCTGATCCTTATTCTCTGCAACATTTCATTTTGCTGAATGGAGACTGTTCCATACAAGGCCACTAGAAGACCGCAAGAACAGGATCTGCTGTATGTCCTCCATTGTTGTTTACGGCTTTCGTTTTCGCGCGAGAATGACGTTGATCGCTACTTTCCGGCGTACTCCACGCCTACCAAGTGACGTCGATTGCAACTTTCTGGCGTATACCACGCCTACCAAGTAAGGGTACTATTGGCAGTGGAAACGCAAGCCTTATCAGGGTTACCCGTACCGAATTGTACTGTACTGTCCCATACTGTACCGTACCGCTCAGTGCAAACGTGCCATAAGTCCATAGGCCTATAAAAAATGTAACATACAGTACAGTGTAGAAAATAGGCGCTCATATCCAGTCAGCTGTTTTTTGTTGTTGTTGTTGTTGTTGTTTTTTTGTTTGATATTTTTTTGGTCATTATTCACAACATTTCATGAGTTGCCAAGTATGTTTTTGCAGTGATGATTTAATTTGGGTGGGATGCTGTAAAGTTTAAATTCCAAAGTGTTAAAAAATGTGATGCGATGATATAAACAATCAAGCAGTTGAGATTTGCTATATAGTATATAGCACTTTTCATAAGTATACTGTATAAATGCAAATATATGCAGTTGGATTTAGCAGTTATCATAATATAAACTCTGAAGGGATTTATTTTGCAATAATAACCAGCTGGATGTACAGTACATTATCCCTCTTACTTCCCAAATAAGTGAATAATTGGACACAAAATATTGATTTGAGATGATTTTTTAATTTATTTGCTCACTAAATGCAAAGCTTCCATGAAAAAAAAAACAACAGTTGTTAGCAAGCAGCTATTGAGCCGAGATGAATGAACATGTTCAAACTAGACGAACATTTAAGCGATAAGGTGCAGTCATATAATTACATGGATTTTTAGCAGATAATGGGTAATTGATGGAATATTGATTTGAGGTGAAAGTGTCTTACATGTTTATTATAATCCATTGCAGTGTACAAAATAGTTGTTCTGGCAAGAAGATGAACACGGCAACAATATTACAGTGCTATTAATGCTGAAGTCCTCCAATTTCATTTTTAATTACAGAGAGGTAACTCTCAGAGTCCTGTTGTTCTAGATTCATTTGCAGTTATAAAGGAGGGTTTCTCATTGCAATGAGATGTTGATGATTGTTTTCATAGGTTAACACACATATTCCTTGCTAGTTGCTTGTTGGTTTGTCAAACAACTCGTGGTTATGAAAGGAACACAGAAAGGTCAAACGTTTTGTAGCTTTTATCATTTAAACTGCTAATTTATTTCTCTTACACATCTCTATGTATGCATTGTGAACTGAATTATGCCATTTTGCATACTTAGCTTCAACTATAATTATACAGCTCATCTGCTATCTTGGTAATCTTTAATAATAAAACTCATTTATCTATCTATCTTTTACAGCCATAAAAATCAAAAGCAGCATTTCACGCTATACTGTAGCTCTGTTGCTCTAACGGTCTCTTCATCTCTCTGGTCTAAATGAGCTGTTATCAGGACTGTGGGCTGTTTTCTAATCGTCAGCCATGAGAGAAAGCAACTCTTGTGGTTTATTTTGCTGTTCTTATTGACCCATGGTTTAGCTCCTCAGGGAAAAACGGCTAAGTATTAGATGGCTTTGGCTTAAAGGAACCTTTTCCTCAGTATCACAGGCTGTAGACACACTAATTTGATCAACTAAGTCTCTTCAGTATCCCCACATTTTCTCTTCATATGAGGAAGAATGAGTGAGTGAAAGAAAGAGAGAGAAAGCGGCAAACAAACCAATATGCAACTGGTCACCCTGCTGGTCAGTGCAATCCAAACAGATTCTGGTGAGAAACTCCATTACTGATAATGGTCTGTGTTTGTGCTGGCTGTTGAAGAATCAGCATGGCTAATTGACCTTGCTGAGTCCCAGCAGGCAATGGGCTCCGTGTCAGCAGAGCAGGGAAGGACATTATCTGATTTCACACAGTTTGATGCGCTCAGTGACACGCAGAATGACTGTTGCTCCTGTGTAATCATACGACAAATATTCAGAGAATGAAGCCAAGAGAAATATATTAGAGAAAGCAGAATATATAAGCTATGGTTTTTGCGATTAAAGTAGTGGATGTGTTGCATTCGGGATAGCTTTCAAATGCACAGAATGTATCCGGGACTGTGCAATCCAGATTTCAACAAATTGTTTTTTTTTTCCTACTTTTAATCCTACTGCACATTGGACTTCTGAGACTTCTTATTACTCCGACTACTTTGTGCTTTGCCTTGAAAGGTGTAAATTGATCTGTTGCCGTCAGGATTTGAGGTGAGAGTGATTGAAAGTATGAGTCACTTTCCAGATATAGCCGAGCAGTCTGTTCTCTGAATCTTTCTCAGATGAGAAGAAGATGTCATTCTCAGACAAACAACATTTAGATAGAGCCAAACCAGGCTGTGTCCATCTATTCTCTTAAATTCCAGTGAAATAAGGTGATTAAGTTTGCTATTGGCTCAGGACAAAACATTATGCACTTTATATACTCTTCAGCACATTCACCTTGAGGAAAGACAATTTTGCATTTTAATGAACTAATTTTGCAGTTCCTATTGAGTAGAATTGAGAAGGAGAGAAAATGCACAACATCAATACAGCAAGGATCAGCAATAGACATTTACTATATAACAAACTGATTAAGTAGAGAAGAAAACTGTATGTGAACTGAATTAATAGAATAGCTTACATTGCGTTACTTATTATTGCAAACTAGACTGTAAAATTTTAAGGAGAATGACTTTCCTTAATGGAATCAGTCATGCTTGACATGATGCTGCAACTCAATTTAGTAAGTTAAGTTGAAAGTAGACTAAATTGATTTTTTTAGGTGAATTCTCTTATGTGCTCTCAAAGATGGTGGATAACTGATGCTACGTTGGGATGGGCTGTGCAGCCGTTATCGACTCTGTCCTGAATGTTGCCAAGAAATATTTCCTTTTCTCCACTAATCTCATTCAAACTACCTCTCACGTTCGGTTGCACTGCTAGTGCTAAATTGCTTACAGTTACTACTGATAAGAAGCATGTCTGATAAAAATGACCCAATGTGGTAGGCTGTACATTCTCTGGGGTGATTTGATGATTGAATGAATGCTAATGAATTGTCTTTACTTTATGAATTTAGAATAAAAAATCCAAATCCAGACCTAACACTAATATATAATTGGAGTTAAAATGTGCGCCAATGCAAATATCAATGTATCTAAATATTGTATTATTACTTTTTATCCTTCAACATTTGCTTTTTTTTTCATTTAACTTGATGCAATACAAAATATCAGTGCTTGCAATACCAACCCCATGCCACCCAAAAGTCAAATTGGGATCCTAGGGGACCACAAGGGGGTGCTAGGAAGTCTGTGGGTTAAAAAAAAATGGACTGATAAAATGATTTGAAAAGGGCTCTGCATATTTAAAACTGAAAATGTTTATCTTCAGGATTATATATCTAACAATATCTTATATTTAATAATAAAACTGATGCATTGTCAATAAAAATGTGTACAAATATTTTGGTTTGTAAATGATGGCCTTAATACAATGACAGTATAAAACCAAATCATCAAGCACATATTGCCTTTATAATATCATTCATTTTTTCTGTATAAATGCCTTTATTTTAGGAAGGGGGTTCCTCACAGTAAAATCATCATATTTAGGAGGTCAAAAAGTTTGAAAACTCCTGCATGAGAGTAAAATATTGCCACAAATCCTTCCTTGAGAAGCACAAAGACATCTCTGATTGACTTTCATCTGTGTTGCATTTCATTGCATTTGACACACAACCATCAGTCTTCACCAACCCACAGTTAATGAGTACCATTTACAGACTTCTCTGGAGTTTTTGAGTCACGTTTCACATAAGGATGAAAAAGATTTGAGCCAAGTGTCCAATTGTTTAAGATGAGCAAATGAGTAATGACCATATGCTACATAAATAATGTTCATGGAGTAAATGACTGTCATAGTTTATTAGTAAAAAAAAAATTTCCCTAGCTAGCTAGCACAGTTTTTAACAACATGTAAACATTAAAACATTTTAGTGCCAGCAAACAGCAATTAGTTGATAAAATAAGTTGACAGGTAATTTCAGAGTGGTCTAAATGCATTTAAACATAACATCACAGGATTTGGCACATCAACACCAAACCATAAGATATCTACCCAGACTCATTTAATAACATTGATAAAACGGGTCTGATGACATTTCTGGAATATATTACGCTGCTTCTTACAAGTTCTTGGCATGTTCAAAGAGAAATAGCCAGTGACCCTAGCCTAAACCTTACTTATAATGTTAACAAAAGCAAACGTGAGATAAAAAACACATTTACTGGAACAACCATGCCATTTTATCTTCTACTAGTCTTTGAGGTCTTTTGAGTGTTGTGACTTGATAAGAAATGGGACTCATACCGGAGTGCAACTGAGCAAGTTTACTACATCAGAAAAGCCATACAAGTGGAGCTGGTTATTTGATGGTAACATCAAAATGTATTAGTTTACATATCATGCACTGTGGTAAAATGTTTTGAAGTCATAGCATAGTATGTATTGTGAAACTGTGTGAAGTTGTACTAATCATTAAATAGCCACTGTTCTCATAATTTGTGCGAAAAAGCAAAAAAAAAAATAGTGTAGCAACTAGTGTTCATTTCAGCTGGAAACTGCAGTGAATTGTATGTATATGAACGTTTTTGGAGTTTTGCAAAAATATATAGGTAGAGTCACGTTTTTTCACGAGTCTATGTTGCAACCGTGAGGTAACTTGCATTGATTTGCACTTTGCCCACATTAAAAAGTGTTTTGTGCTATTTCATCAGCAATGGGATCATGTTCAAGGGTCCTTTGTATCAACAATGTTGAAAACTCTTCATTAAAGTATAAAAACCCTGCAGTATTAGCTGTAAATCACTGAAATGTTTGTTTTTCCAAAACATGAGCTGTGCTTTATTTGTGCTGTTGTTAGCCTGGAGCAGGATCATACACCTAGCTGACTCTGTCAGAGCAGATCATGCCAGGTACCCTTGCACCACACACCCAATCATACCTGATGTACATTTTACAGATTTCTGTAACGATGTATCATCCGGCTGCTGACAGCTTCTCTCGACCCACCCCCTCACTACCAGCACACTCCTGCCCTCTCATTCACAGGTATCTGATCCCAGAGTCCTCGACACAAACCATCCCAATGGTCTTATTTCTTAAGAGACTGCAAGGAAACAAACAGGCAGAGAGACTGATACCTATGTGTTTGTATTCTGTATAGTGGTATGTGTATCAGTGCTTTGGCATGACAAAGCCCTGTTTATTATGCTAATAAGGTTCTTTGAATTATGAATCGAGAGAGAGAAAGAGACAGATGAGAGTAGAGACCACATAAGATATGTATAATATTGTTTTTCATTTGTGAGCACATAAGGATCCGGAAGAATTTTAGTCATACTATTATGCTATCACAGTCTTGGATACATTTTCACAGTTTCATAGGAAATTACCTTGCTAATGACTCGTAGACTGTCTCATTTCAGTCTGATGATAAAAAGCCCACAGTTGCTGTTTGCGCTGCTTGTTTATCTGATAAGGAACCTACCTGCATCCCGAAAAATACATATTAAAAAGAGATTTTCAAAGATTTTCATCTGTCTACCAAAAACATGATGGAGGAATATGGTAAATAATTCATTATTTGGCATACAAAACTATAAAATCTTAATACAGGTCAGATAGAGACAAACAACAGGAAGTGCTAATGGTTTCGAGCTGAAGGCATACATCTTTGGAAACGCCCTCAGAGTTGACACAAACCGTCGGAGAGAGACAGCTCTGAGTGACTTTCAACTGCGTCGCATTTCAAAACATTGCCATCAGTCTTCTCCAACTCGCTATTAATGAGTGTCATTATTCTCTGGAGTTCCTGCTGTTTTCTGTTCCATCCTGTCCTGTCTCCTGAGTCAAGATTCATGTCAAGATGAAAAAGAGTTGAGCCAAGTCTCAAGTTGTTTAAGACGTGGAAATGAGTAATGACCATATGCTATATAAATAATGTTTAAATATTCATGGGGTGAATGGCCGTGATGGTTTATTTGCAAATTTTATTGCTAGCTGGCTGGTACAGCTTTGTAACAACATGTAAAGATTAATTTTTGGTGCCAGTTGGTGGTAATTGTTTAATGAAATTAATGGCAGGTAATTGCAGAACTGTCTTCGTGGGTTTGGACTGGTAATAGCTTTATTACCATACTCTGATATAATTCTGGCCGATACTGAAGTCAGTAATTATTTTCATTTCATGAATGATTTTAAAATTCTACTATTTTTCCTTCTTAAAGTAAAAAAAAAAAAAAAAAAGAAAAGTGCTATAAGTTAATTTAGGCATTATAACATACAGTATGAAAAAATGGAAAACATATTAAATATCCACACTAGATCTACACTAGATACTTTGCCCATACACTTTAAAAAGTTATAAAAAAAATTTCACTCAATGCTAGTAAATTAAAATATTTAATAATAATATTACAAAGAATTTGCAAGTAATGCATTAAATTAATCATTACATTTTGATAATAGAAAGACTGAATAGTGTTTTTTTTTCCCAGTAATCATTTGTATAGTAATATAGTATTTTTTTAAAGCCAGGTTTTTGTAAAACACTAATTGTCTCTACTATGCTGTTTAATTACATATTATGATTATATTTGTTTGTTTGTTTATTTACCGTGATCGTCAGAAACCTGAGAAAACACAATGAAATATCTGTGAAGTGAAGCAGTCAGGCAGCTGTCCTTGTTACTGCCACTAGATTGTGGACAAAGAGGCTGTATGTGGTTAAGCATGAAAATACTGAAACTCTCTGGCAATACGGCCCTGTAGTAAACACATGTTGTTGTTTTTTTTAACTAGCAAACAAAGTGTGTTGAAAATAAACAGACATACAATGATGAGTGCCACTGACATTGGCGATGACATTGACAGTGATTGCGAGGGTGACGGTGGCCTTATTGTTGACAATGATGGGTAACAGAAATAACAGACAGGCGGAGAGAAAGATAGATGGAGGGGGGTGATGCGTATGTCTTTTGTAGTTCAGATTCTTATTACCAATATGAGCTCACAGCTGTTTGTGCATACAGATGAACAGAGGTGTGCAGTCGCTAATTAATTTCAGCACTGTAAAAAGAAGCGTTCTAATCCACAAATAATTGCTTTTTTCATGCTAATCACTAAGGATTGTCCAAGTCTGCCGCTACATCTGGTTTTCTGTGTGCTGACACACAGAAATTAATTTACTTTGTGTTCGAAGTCTTGTGACACAGGCCAACATAAGGCCAAGCCACTTCTTCACAGCAGAGGCAAAATAATTGCTTCTTGTTTACAGATAATAAACAACCCCAGTGTTCAACCCTTAGCATCTCTCATATCTATACTGACAGGAACATATTTACAAGGGAATGTCTTAATTGGTTCACAAAGAAAGTATTCTTTAATTATGGCAGGTTTGGAAAAAGTCTTTATGCGCATAAAATGCTTCCAAATGTTTAATGAGCCTTTAGTGCATTTATACAAGTTTTTCACTTTTCATTTATTTATTAGAGAACAATGACAGCAGAGATTAAATTTCTGTCGGGGTCCGGTTGAAATTGCCTCAAGTTATTTTCACAGCAAATTGTCTTTTGAAGTATAAATGACCAACTGTCCATCAAAATGAGCCAAGCAGCTCTAGGAATTTTTGTTCTTTCCGAAATGAATGTTATTTTATATATTATTTAGATGACATATTTTGAAATGGAACAAAAAGAAAAATGTCGTTATAGACCAGGGGTTCCCAAACTTTTTCATATATTTATTAGACCACCTACTAATTAGGCCAAAAACTTTTTAGAGTAAATGCTTTTGTTCATGTTATTCAATTGGGAATGGCTGCTTATGGCAAGCTATAATAGTGTATAATCCCGAAAAAAGCTATGAATATATATGTTTTTGCATTTATTAAGGACTCACCCACGTCCTCACTCTTGGCCACAACCAAAAAAAAAAAAAAACTGTCTGAACTAACTCTTCTAACTCTAACTCTTGTGTTTTTATGAAATTAAATTAATGCTCTCTAACCAGAGAAACATTCAAGTTAAAAGATATTAAATTCCCATTAAGCCTTAAATTGTTTAATTCTCTTTTGCCTTTGACTGCTCATAATATTCCATTTTTTAAATAGTAAATCTTTATTAAAACATTGGGCTAATAGATTAAGCATTATTTCTGTCAACTTTGTCTTTGAACATTCCCCAGTCTGGTTTATTTGGGTGTGCGCCATACATAACACAAAAACAAATATGATTGAATATGAGGAAATGGCTTCCTCTGGGTTTATCTTTCCCATCTGTGCTAAACACGTTCATAATCCTTGACATAACCAAGGCTTCTTAAGCAAGTTGCTGCAATGGGCCTATTACTCAAATATATTGTTATGGTTGCGCTCACCTCTGATTTTAGAGTTCTTCATTATAAAACACTGCCAGGAATAAATCGAAATCAGTCATACTGTAGATGACATTAATGTAATCAGCACTTCAAACAATAATAAAATAAAGACATATAATAAAATAAAAAATAATAAATAAAGACAAGCAATGAAACGTTTGTTCATAATAAGATCTGTGCTGGCCTAGTTTATGGATTTATATTCTAATTAGCTATGCCTGGTTGCATAGTGGCATAGTAAAACTAGCTAAATGATTATTAAAGTATAAAGGTCAGTTCAGAGCATGTGGAATTTTTATGAATATTTTTTAGTTTTATCCAACATGAACACTATTTTATCACAAACTTTTGGTACTGTGGTTCTAAAGCTGCACTTGTGGAATTGAAATGCGTAAATTTCCCATTTTGAAAACACATTTACCTTCTATGAACATGCATCTCATCCTTCAATGCACTTTAATGGAAATAAATGGAGAGATGACTTTGTGCTCCGCCGTAGCAGGAACAGTCACCAGGATAAATGAGATGAGCCACTAATGGAGTTGAATTAATTAGAGAATTTCCTCCCCACAGCTCTGCAGGGTTCAGGCTGGAGCGTTTGCTGAAGCGCATACCATTTCTTTGGTCTGCGGGGGAAGAATTAAGACATCTCTAATGGTCTAGATGATATTTAGAAGAAAATTCAATGCTGGCCTCCAAATAATCTTGTTACATTTTGTAACATTTATTTTCCCCTGAGATTCATTTGAACTCAAAACAAATGATCAGAGCTGTGAAATATGTTCAGATTGGGATGTGCGGCTAGTACAGGGCTTTCTGTTCTTGTTTGGCCTTCTTCATTATATATGGCGCTCATTTAGAAATGTCAAGAGTTAAATTGTAAATTGTTATCGATAGCATTTGTACATTTGTAATAGGTAAATGAAGATATTTAACCTATTTAAATATTTAATAATAATAATAATAATAATAATAATAATAGATATTTAACCTATTTAACCTGTTTATAACATATATATATATATATATATATATATACACCTGCCTTTTTGTAATACATTTTTTATACATATTTTACAGTTTCTTATAAAGTATCAACATTGATTGATTGATATAAATGTTTATGACATCCAAAATCCACGTCTAAATATAATAGACGTTAATATATGAAAGTGTTCCAGTTTAATAGGTTTAATTTGTGTTCTTACTTCATATTAAAACATATTTTATATATGGAAATTTAATTTTGTGTATGGGCAGCTCCATGGTACAGAAAAACACTGTGTATCAATAAATGATAGGACGAGTTTGATAACAGCCAATAATGTTGAGGATCCATTCAGCTTTTTCTTACAGATGGAAAAGCATCTACGCCAGCTGCCAGGTCAGCTTAGTCTTTCAATTGGATATATACATATAGAAGACAGCAAAACACCAATAAGTCCCACTATCTCTTTGTTATTGCAGACTGACAGTCCTTCACATTATTGGCTTAAATGACACCTCTCAGCATTCAGCAACAAAGCCCTGCTCCAATCGATAGACTCACCATGGCAACAGAATATGATGAAAATACAAGGTTATGAACAATGGCCTTTATCACGCATGCATAGCATTTCAAACGCAACATGCAAAAATGCCTGTCAGATGAATCCTAATGCATTGTTTTAGGCACAAATATGCTAACCTGAAACCATGTGTTGTCTTCTTCCAAGTGTATCGTCCCACACAGGGTGTACTTGAGCTGTCAAAATTGTGACATCGGTCTTATCAGCTGTATGTGTGTTGTGTGAAGTAATTAGGCATGACTATCTGCCTCAGGCCCTTTTTGATGACATTTTCACAAGACCAACATAGGCTTCAATGAGAACCTCAGGGAGCGAGATGAGGCATAAATACCTTGATTATATTACAGTTGTGATTTACATATGTTTTTAATGGTGATGATTCATCTGGAAATTTTGTATGACCTCTTTAGGATATATATTTAATATAAGTGCTATTGATAAGGCATAATCTACATGTCAAAGTCTCAATAGCATGCAAAACTTTGTAGTCATCTTGGCTCTGCTGCTCAACCTGTGGCAAATGTGTTCATTTCTGTTTTTGTCTTCTATTTTCCTGACATATTCTACAAACTCTGCACTGAGTAGAATAAAGAATATCTGGAGCCAAATATGTCACAAGATATATCAATAAAAAGCAAGAAACAGCTACAAGAACATGAACTTGTATTTCTGACTTCAGTGTGGGAAGTTCAGCACACTATGTGTACATGTATTTTTTATTATTATTCTGAAAACTATCTGTAAAAAAGTAACACTAAAAGTGATAAATAGTTCATTGTGGTGCATAATGATTTTTTTGTTATATATATTATCAACATGTACAGTGTAGCGACAATATAACAAATATATAATGCTTATTAGAATGTAACAAAACCAGTTATTGCCCGATCAAAGCTAGAACAATCCCCAATTAAACTAGTTTACAAACTAACAAAATATGCCACTCTCATATCTAAAATACATATTTTACAGTCAGTGTTATGCATAGACACAATTTCACATTGAGTATTACTATATAGTAGCAATAATAAACACAATCTCTTTTTATAAAAACGCAAAATAAGCACTTTACTCTGTATCATCATCTTGTGCAGTTTTAACATTCTTAGAATATAAAATTGGGTAGAGTAAATATTTCAATACAAGCTTTTCAGTCAAATATAATTTATGCATGTCAAATTTTTAACCCATGGGGAAAGATCAGCCTGCATTAACAGTTTAAAAGGAACTCAGTTCTGCAGGAAACACTAAATGACTTGGCAACCCAGCTTTACTGAAAACAATTGTGAGTTTAAATCTAAAGTTAAATCTAATTAAATTGATTATTTTACGTTATATTTGTGTGCTGCTATTTGTTTTTCGTGCTTATTAGAGTATGGCACAGTTAACTTTGAATTCAGTCATTTATGAGGTTGCATGACAGTTCTTTGAAGGCAGTTGCCTGGCAGTCTACTAGGTTTTTAAGTGTTAATGTTATACCAGCCGTCTTCTTCCTCCTCTTCCTCTCAGAAAGACAGATCACCATCATCTCTGGAGGAATCAGCAAGACTAAGTCGGAGGGAGCAAGGACACTTGAGCGGTTTTTGAGGAGATTAGTCCAGCTAAGAATTGCATTAGATAAAAAGCAGACGGGCATGAAGAGTCCGCAGGTAAATGCCAAAGCTGCACCAGCAAATGAGTCTGACCCGAAAACTCTGCTTTTAGTGGTGCATTGTCAATGAAATGTGTTATCTGCTACTCAAGAGGTTGCTTTTACTCCGGACTATCTGGCTTCAGGTGAACAGCACTCAAAGCTATGTCAGAAAATGATGTAGCAATCTCAGTTAGTGCTGTCTGACAGAGGGACAGGGGCCGGGGTCCACTTTTAGCCCACTCAATTGAACTTATAAGGCAAATATTAAAATATGCGCTTCTGCTGGCTAGCATTTAAAGTGCATTTCTGGTACAGACAATAATTCACTATAGTTTTAGCACTTGATATTACCAAAAGGTAAAATGCCCTGAAAATACGGACGAAATTGTGATGATTTGGCATAAGATGTAAGAAAATAAATCAATAATTTGTGCAATATATTAGAAAAGGAGCCAATAAATGTTCTGTTAATTGGTTTAACTTTTTATGTTTTATTTATAACCATAATTTGATATTAAATGAGCAAATCCATAGCTTGGAGATGTTAGTTAGGATACGTGTGCTCACAAACGTCTATCAAAACTTGTAAAGCTGGTCTGATATTACAGAATAACATATGCAAGACCAGCACAAGTGTATCTGCAGGGTGAGTATCTACCAGTCATACGATGGCTCATGAATATTAATGAGCCATATTAAGTGATTGCGCAGTCACTGCAACATCAGCATGAGTATTCATGAGATAAGCCATTGCCATGTCATAATGTCCCAACCACTGCTCTACTTTGCAAACTTCTTCCTTCTTCAAAACATATTCCAGCACATCTGCTATATCAGCAACCTTGAGGTGTCTAAGCATTACTATCAGAGAAGAGCAGTTGCTTTCACCCAGAGTCTTGATATGAGTTGCATAGATATATTCTAATGAAGACTGTTATCACGTGGAACTTTCACCTTATCTTTGTGCTCTCAAGAGCTCTACTCCGACACCTTCAGATCGGCTGTCTTTTAAATCATGCCTTGTTTGTGCCGAGTGTTGTTGGCAGTGCTTTGAGATTCTCCAGTAAAATGGTTGATCATGATGATGCACTCTTTCACATACATTGAAGGGCATGTTTTACTGCCTAAAATGCAGTATAAAAGACGAATGCATTGATATGTCAGCTGTTATCGCAGCTGTTGTGTGGAATAATCATATGTTGTAGCTGTTTAATGGGTCATTCGGTTGCCTTAAATCTCTTGGAGAGCTTGCACGTCTGTATTCAGCACCTTTATTTATTCTTTGTGTATTTCTTTTGTGTTGTAGTCAGTATGGTCAGATTTTGATCCTGTGCCAGTAATCACTATAGCTGTTTGTTATAGGGCTGTAACATATGGATGTTTGCATGTGCACAGAGTATATGAGGGTAGATTATTAACTCACGCTGATTATAGAAGCAGGCTTGACTTTGTTTTGCATCTGTGGATTCACTGCCAACAGAATTTAATTGCAAAGCAGCAGCAAAAAGCATAATCAGGAATATAAATTAGACAACAAACAGTTCCAAACTGGTCAAATAAAAAGAGACCGCTTATCAGCAAAGAGCCTTTATCTGGAGCCTTTGACTAAAATGTTAAAAATGATCCTAGTGGGTAAACAGAAGCTAGAAAAACTTCAAATCTCAGCATCCTGCCTGTCTTATCTCATTTCACAATGAGAGGGTATGTATTAAAAGTTTCGATAGAAACCTTAAATCTCAGTGTTTTGAGTCTAAGAGTTTATGACTGATGAAAAATGGAAAGGTATCAGCAAGATTCCCCTTGCAGACTGGAGAAACGGAGGATTAAAAATCAAACCAACCCAAAGCGCATTAACAGGATTTGGGTTGTAGTTTTCGTCGAGAATTTTAAAAAGTCCAACAAGGAAATATGGGGGTTTTTTTTGCTCTGAAATATACATTCAGTTTATTTCTTTAAAATAAGATTTGTTGATATATTAGGCCATTTTTTATTTAAATTTTGTTAGAGTAATACTTAAACCAGAATTTCAAAAATATTTTCATTTTATTCAAATAGTATTTTTTTATGGTTAAGAACAGGACAGATAATTTGCCAATGGCATAAAAACAAAATGAACAAAAAAATATTAATTTATTTAATATATATAACTTGAAAACAAGTATAATATTATATTCGTATAATATTATATTCATATAATAGAACAACTGATGCATGATTAGACATGTTAATATCCCAACGCGCTCTCAATCTGTCTTGTAACAGAAGCCTCTCTGTGTCACTCACATGCAGCGCACCTTCTCTTTTCAGATCAATATCTGTTTGTTTTCCTCAGTCACTCTGAGAAACGTACAATGTGACCGCAATAACATTCCATGTTCCCACAAGCCCTTGCTGCAGCTGCGCTTAAGAGATCTGTTCCATTTGTGAAAGGAGATCGGGTTGATAGTGCGACCCTATAAATCGACTGCTTCACTTCCTCATACACACGTACACACTTATAATGCGCAGAACACAAATTGTGTCCTTTGGGAAGCAAAAAGGGAGAGCGCAGAAGCACAATAGTCTGGCAGGACATCAGGGTTATTTCCGTGGGAGCTGTCGGAGCTGTTTATTTAAAGCGTTCTGACAGCCAAGCCAGCTAAATTGGGTAGGGGAACAGCAGCCTTTGCAGAATAAGCATCAGAGCCCGGAGCTGCACGAACCCTCCTTCACATGCTAAACTAAACTCCCACTCTGGGATTTCTGCCCACCTGTCATTAAAACGCCTTTGT
>JAUZSZ010000134.1:18241090-18253964 GCA_034780575.1 Labeobarbus marequensis
TGTGTCCTTCAGAGCCAGCTGGACATCTCTTGATCAAACTTCTGTGGATCTATGAAAGGCTTGTCAATGGATTTGATCATCAGCTCACCACAGTAGACACACTCACACGCTATGATGTCATCGATGTCAGATTTGATCTGCTCTCTGCTTCCTTGGCCCTTACCTAAGCTGACCGTATCCTCCTCTTTGGGCCTGTGCCTGGATTTGGTGGTCTGCGTGGTCGCTGCCAGCTTCTTTTGAAGCTCCTCTAATTTATTCTGCTTATAGGCAGAGAGGTGAGGGATGACTTCCTGTAAGAGGCAATCATAATGGAACATGTGTCCACACAGGAAGAGATAGAAAGGTCTGTTGAGCAAGGGGAAATCGCAAGTGGCACATTTTTCCTGAGACTCCACCACTCCGTACTTGTTCCTCATCTCCTGGATGTCTTCACGGATGCGTTTGGCACTTTCTGTGGCCTCCTCCATTTCTTGCTTCAGCTCATCGATGTGTTTGTTGTACTCTTCCAGGGAGTTGCAAATTGCCTCCTTGAAGTGGTCTATCGTAACAAAATCTGGAAAGAAAGGCAATATGTCTTCAATCTTGAGAAGGTTGCAACTGGACAGACAGTTCATGGCCTTCTTGACATCTTTCTCCTCCTGAACCACATGACGAGCGATCTTCAGCCACAGCTTCTTCCTCAACTCCTCGTCATCCTCTGGAAGGTCAGCGCAAGACTTGGCCAAATCTACATCCACCTAAAGGAATAAACATAGGCATTATTTAAAAAATTTAAATGTATAATTATACCAATACAGACCATTTTAAAGGGATAGTTCACGTAAAAATGAAAATTACATCATTAATTACTCACCCTCATGTCACTGCAAACCCGCAAGACCTTCGTTTATCTTCAGAACACTAAATTAAGATATTTTTGATGAAATCCGAGAGAGTTTGGATATGCATGTGTTGTGGTACTCTTTTGAACATGAATCGAAGACTGACACGGAAGATAAGAAATTGTTGAATAAAGTCGTTATTTTTGTTTTCTTCACACACAAATGGTATTCTCATATCTTCATAACATTACGGTTTAAACACTGATGTCACATAGGCTATTTTAATGATTTCTGGGTCTTGAATGTGTCAGTTGCCTTGTTTTCTATTCAGGGTCAGAAATCTCTCGGATTTCATCAAAAATATCTTAAGGTCTTACGGGTTTGGAACAACATGAGGATGAGTAATTAATGACAGGATTTTAAAAGAGAATGTAAAGAGTATAAAAGCACACATACTTGTAGAGCTAGATCCACAGCTTCCTCATACAGCTCCATAATCTTATAAACCAAGACGCAGGCCTGTAGGTAACCATGTTCGGCACAAAGGCGCAAGGCATATTTCAAGTCGTAGTGGATGTCGGAGACGTGCGTTCCTGCTTGTTCGAGGTACCACAACAGAGCGTCTGGCTTGTGTTTGGCATAAAGCGACAGTAAGTAGTTGTGAATGGCTTCGTCTTTGACATCCATCTCATACACACAAAACTCCATGTACCGGATGGTCTCGTTTATCTGTTGCATGCTGCCCATCTGGCTGTAGTTCACCAGCGCTGGGATCAGATTCTTCGGATCCAACCGATTTCCCATTTGAATCCATGCATCGACCACCTTTTTGGGGATGTGCTGCATGAGGACTGGGGAGAACTTGTAGAAGAGCTTGTCATCGCAGTGTTTGGAGAGAACATCTAAGGCTGCACTGTAGTCATCATGCTGGCAGTAATGAGATATGACACGCTCATAATCTTGCATGATGACTGAGAAATACACCATGTTGTCCACGTCGCCGTGACTAGCGAGCAGGTCGTAGATGGTGTTGCGATTGTTGTAGAAGCAGTCTTTATGTTTGGGGCTTTTAAGAAAGGTGCGGAACTCTTCACGGGTCTCGAGAAAGAGGTGTTGCTTGCCGTCATCGGCCTCCAGTTGACCGAGCCGGTTCAGATAGAGTTCTGTCAGCCAGGTGACCAGCAGGGTGATCTGAGTCTTCTCAGTGGGCTTGAGGTTCGTCAGCTTCTTAATCAGAAACTCTTTCAAGGCCTCCTCCTGCTTGGCCTCAATGAACTTCAGCGCAATCTCCTCAAAGTAATTCTGAGTGAGAGCATAGCATTTGGCGCTCTCCAGGTAGCGCTTGTTTTGGAAGCAGTGCTCCGCCTCTTTGGCCAGCACCATGTCTAGGCATTCTGGTCTGTCTTTACAGTACTCTTTAGCCAGGTCAAACTTATTCATGTTCATGTACATCTGCCAAACATCCCGTGCCTCCCTCTGGATGTGGTAGCGAAACACAGCTTTCTCGGTGTAGATCCACACGAGCCCAGTGATTGGATCTTTGATCATCTTTTTTAGACTGCCGAACTTTTCCGGAAAAAACTTTTCTTCATGCACTACCTGTCCATTCAGAGTGCAAATACTCTTGACATGGTCTGGGAGCAGAAGCAGAAAGTGAAACTGGGTCAGTACTATAGAGATGGGCTTGACAGAGTTTAAATCGATGTCTGAGGTGTATTCCCACACTTGAACATCACTGAGTAGAGAGTCGGGCCGCACATAGTCCAGCTGTCCATACAAAACCCCATTTCCCATCATCCATGCAAAGGTCTTCGGGGAACTGCGCAGCTTTGACGTGTAGAACGTAATCTCACTGTAGCCCATGTTGACTGGAAACTCCTGGAAGCTGGGTAGGAGATCCTGGTTCTGGGCAAAGATGGAGCTGAACCCCTGCTGCTCGGATCCCTCTGCCAGCTTTCCTACAAACTGGAACAGGCGTTTCCGTGTGGTCGCAACAATGAAGTATTTGGATTCCAAACCACGTTCCACCTCGAGGCAGCAAACTGGAGCTGGCTTACCATCCTCCTCCAGGGAATGAACCTGTCTGAAGTACTGGTCTGGGTTAGTGTTGAACAGACTGCCCTCTGAGGCAGAGATCTCCGCTTCAAAGATTAATCCCTGGCTGGTGCCGACCAGAATCGGCCCGGTGTTGGTCTCAGAACCGATTAATTTGTTCCAGCCTATACTTTCAATCAAGTGGCCTCTCCATCGTGACAGACTTCGGACCTTTTGAGTGTTTCGGTTTAGGTATACACATTCGTTTGTGGAGAGGTTGATGACTAAATGTGACCCTGTAAGACAATTGATAAGGTTTTACAGACTGCATTAAAAAAGCAAGTAAGTTTAAGCAGTTCAACTCTAAGTTATAAGTTTAAAAAAGCCAGGCTTGAGCTTTTGATCCAGGTTACATCTGGTGTAAGATCCATCTTCAGTCAATGCTAAACATGGGTGTAAATGGGTTTCAAAATGACCATGTTGCATTTGTATTGTAAAAGCTAATCCATCTGAGGAGTTTTTAAGTCTGCTAAACATGTATTTTAAATGCATTTTATTTTAAATTTACAGCTCTATATATGCACATTTATGAATGAAACATTGTGTGTGCATATACATTTTTGAAAATGTATTATTCAATATTGATCTCTGAATTATTTAATATTATTAAACATTAAAATCGTGGCACACATGGCAAAACATTACTGTACACTTTGTGCAATTGATTATCACAAGATAATCTTGCGATGTCAGGCATATACCAAGCTAACCAGTTTAAAAAGTTGATGATCCCACTCATCTGTCAATCAACTAATGTGCCAAAAAGAGATGCTGGTTACAGCTTTAAACAAAAATAACTTTCTAATAAAAAAATATACATGACTTTAAATTACAATTTTATATTTACATTAATAAATGTGCAATTCTCATGCAATTTATTTTTAGTTTTTATTTCATATTTATTTTAAAACTATTTAATATTATGTGTTATTAAACTTGGTAAAACAACTGATTTATTTGTGCTATTTACTGTCACACAAAAAGAAAACAGACAAAAGGGAAAAAAAAAAAAAGAATCATTGTAAAAAAAATAAAATAAAACTCATATCCCAGCTGACTAGTTTACAAGATTAACGGAAAATGCAAAAAATGTTTATTTTTGCATAGCTTAAAGAGTGTTTGTAAATCATGGCAAATGCACATTATTACCAGGTGTAAACACTGCTGCATCTCACCTGACCATTTGTGAATGGATCACACAAGACAGATCTTAATACCAGGTTTAAACAGAGAATTAGCTTCTCTCAATGAAATGCATTGTAGAGAATTACATATCAATCATATCAAAAGCAGATTACATTCATGTGTTTAGTCATTGTACTCATTTCCAAGCACTGAAAATATACATTTTCCTAATTGAATTGTCCTGCTCACTTCTGTTAAACTACTTTGGGATGCTTCTTTTATTCTACTAATTTCAATGGAAATCTAATCAAACCACTTACGCATCTAACGACATCTAATAGATGGCCCAAACACATTTAAATCCTCTTACAACAACATGTGAACATCGAAACGTGATTACCTGTAGGATCTAGGAAAAGTTTGTGCACTTTGCTATCATCCTTTCTTCCCAGTTCAATCTGATTTGGCTGATCAGGTTTTCCGAGATCAATTCTGAAACATAATATGTGTGTCAACATATTACAACACTTTAAACTGCTCTGTAAGTGTCTTTCAGGTCAATTTACAGGAATTCATCCTATATATAGTTTAATGTCTTGTATAATGTGAATTAATCATAATTAGTAATTGTTTTTTACAAAAACACAAATTAAAGGCAGATTAAGTGATTTTATCCCACTTTAAGGTACTGTGACCAGATTAAATTTGCATTTCAAAGAGAATTGTCTTTAATGGTCCACATCCTCACTGCTTAGTCCTTTCAATATTTAGACAATAAAATACACATTAATCACTAATTGCATGTACATAAACTAATCAATGCAAAACGTATCAAGTACAAAATCTCCCAATTAAACAGTTGTTGAAAACATAGAGTCGTGAAATGGCAGCTTTACCTCAGCAGGGTGTCTTTCCCCAGACTCATGCATAACTGGTTGTTGCACACTGATAAGTGGTTGATTTTTTCGGGAGGTGAGAAATCGATGCGCTGCTTGTTGAAAATGGGTTTCTCTTCCTCCAACCTTATATTTACAAACCCTTTTTAACGAAAAAAAAAAATTATGTAAAGTACCACATCCACCCAAAATTAAATGATAATGTTTGCAATATCCTAAAAGCTGTAGATGCAGAGGTTTGTACCCGAATGAGTGATCCCGATGTTGGCTGCTGACACACGGCTGTGTTGACGGATGTTCTGAGAATCTTCATATTGATCCAGAATAGAAGCCATTGCAAATGATCAAATATTCACAAAACTACAGTATCTGCAACAAATACTGAAGCTGTGTTTACATTGCATGTAAAAATGCACAGTATCTCTAGCAGCTGTTCCCACCCACAACACGCTAGCATGCGAGCTAAATGTCCAGTTCAAAAGCTCATTTACTGGCAATGCCCCCGTTATGTGATAATTAATATATACTGGAACTGAAACAGATATAAAATAAAACGAAATTGAGCTTAAATTATATTTTATGAATTATTAAGGACAAAACTAAGAGACCGAGCTGCCTTGTGTGCATTGCTGTCTTGGTCAGCTGATGAGTATCATGTGATTACATGACAAAACTGCACTGTTGTTCTTTATCTGTCCACCTAGTGTCCCTGTTTAGTTAAGGATTGATTCTCATGCATTTAAATTTTGTTATTAAATATTACAGTGTTATAAATTATTGGGATTATGCTTAATTTGTATTGGTAATTTAATTTCATCCAATTTATTTTTAATAAATCGTGGCAGTCTAACATTTTAAATCCAGATCAAGAGACAAAGGTCTAAAAAGAGATCTAAAAATAAAAAAATGAAAATGCACTCTGTCTGTTGTTTAATTTTTTACACTGCTTTGTTTAACTAGTCAATCGACCAGGTCTGATTTTCTTTGTCAATTTCAGTTTTTCCTCTTAAAAATGATGACTCTGTCAAAACAACAGAAAACGCCTCAGGACACAGCTGTATTCTACATTTAGTACATTTAATATTTAAAGGGTCCATTAAATTGCATGAAAAAACCGCCGTAGCCACTTATAGTAATAAAATATATTTCATTTAACCGTTTGGAAAAGGCATGCACTTTGTTTCAATTGAGAATCTTTTGGGATTAAATTCGTTAAGGAATCATTAAATAGTTTATCTGTGTTCAAACCAAAGATTTGCGTTCTTTCCATTGAGGCCCTTGACTGTGGTGGGCGTGGCTATGCAAAGTCAAGCCGTATAGCTGATTCAAAAGGCACAGAGAGGTCCAGTCACAGATCAGAGAGAGTCAGTTCAGCTTTTGAGCTGAGAAAGTAATGAGTCACTCATCACTCTCAACAAAAACACCACCCAATACTGTGGAGTTTACAAAGTTTTCTTGAAGACGCTTCTTTTTGGCTTTAATTGTTGGACATGCCACCTCAAATGGATTACTTTTACCACGAGTCAAGAGTTCCGTCCGTGTGCTTGGAGCAGGACGACGCGCTGGAGCCTGCGATCAGCTGTATGCTGGTTGGGGATGGTGCTGTTGGGAAGACTAGTATGATAGTCAGCTACACAACCAATGGATACCCTACGGATTACAAACAGACGGCTTTTGACGTCTTCTCAGGTAAACGGATGATCTTTGACCCCTTCTAAACCCTGAAGGTTAAAGTAATTAGATGAATTATGAGGATGAAAACTTAAAAGTCTTTAAATTTTGCTTATTCAGGACAAGTTCAGGTGGATGGGACCCCTGTGCGGATTCAGTTGATGGATACAGCTGGACAGGTAAGAGTTTCAACTGTTTTGTCAATCTGTGATAAATTAAATGAAATATTTCACTTAAATTGTAGGAATTTCTAGAGAGTTTACATTTTGAGAATGGAAAATGTAAACTTCTTTTCAAAAAGTTTGTCAGTTGTAAACTTTTAGTTTGTAAAGTGTTTTTTGTAAAGTGTAAACATTGTTTTAAAAATATGTAAAGAGTAAACTTTTTTTTGGAAAAGTCTGTAAATTGTGAACTTTGCTTAAAAGTCTGTAAAGTGTAAACCGTGTAAAAAAAAGTATACATGCTGTTAAAAAATTTTAAGTGTCAGTTAAAATGTTTGTAAAGTGTAAATTTTGTTAAACAAAAGTTTAACTTTGTCAAGTGTCCTTATCTGTCTTTGTCTTTGACTTGCAGGAAGAATTTGATGAATTCAGATCTCTGTCTTACGCACACACCGATGTCTTCCTTCTCTGCTTCAGTGTGGTTAACCCCACAACATTCCAGAACATAACCAAGAAATGGATCCCTGAGATTCGTGCGTGTAACCCATCCTCCCCCATCATTTTAGTCGGAACTCAGTCAGACCTTTTATTGGACGTTAACGTTCTCATCGACTTGGACAGGTACAAGGTCAAACCTGTGTTCAGCTCAGGAGCACGGAGCCTCGCCGAGAAGATCAGGGCTGCCGAGTATGTGGAGTGTTCGGCCCTGACCCAGAAGAACCTAAAGGAGGCCTTCGACGCAGCAATATTCGCGGCTATTAAACACAAGGCCAGGAAGGCCAAAAAACTGAGGCTGTCGGATAGACAAGCTAAAGCTTTTTCCAAATGCAGCTGGAAGAAGTTCTTCTGCTTCATCTGACCCTGTGGGTCAAAATATGTGGACTGTTTACATGAGATATTAATTTATTTTGGACAATGTGTTTACCTACGGTCGTGTAGCTTTATTTTATTGGTGGAGTTGTTTGATCTGTGGGAAACTTCCCAGGAAATGTTCGAGTGACGCTGTTGCATTTCTCGACACAAAGTTTACGGAGCGTTGTAATCGCACAAGCTGTATAAGTAACACTTGCTGTAAGATTTCTAGACACACTATGAAGAAAGATTAGAGAAAACTACTCCTTAAATCATTTATTGTTCACAGAGAGCACCCACCATATGTAAATGAATGAATTTGTATGAGCTGGATAGCTGCCTGTTCAAAGCTTGAATGGTGCTGACGTGGAGATGTCTCTGATGGTCGAGGGAACAAGAGTGGGTATCTGTCTTATCTCTTTTGTGTCAGGCATTACTTAGACTCTTTCATATGCAACAGCCCAAACTAAAGCCAATGTGTGAGTTGTCTCCTTCTTAGGTGCCTGTGACCATATAAATCCAACATCATACTTACAGTGATTCAGCCTGTTCTCCTGATAAATCTTTGCTGGGGATTGTCTTGCAAATTGGCAAGATAAGATTATTTGGCCTGTGTGAAAATGGTTTCCTACATCCGGGGGAATATTCGGCAGGGTTTTTCCTGGTTTAGCATCCTCTCTAGTGCAAATGTATTGTGAGAGCGTGTGCACAGATGAAAATATAGAAGGCCAGCCCTTTTTTTTTAAAAAATCTTTTACTGACGGTGTGTGCCTCTCACAGGGTAAACAATACTGTCTTTGTTACAAATATGCTTCTTGTGGAAGTTACCTTTTTTAAATGCTGTTTGTTTTTAACAGTTCTGTTTTAACAGTTTTAACTGTGCTGTTTTGATGCCTCAGGCAAGAAGGATGTACCGCTTGATCATTTTATTTGTCTTCACAATTGTTTTGCCTTTTGATCAAATTCAAGCAGCACTTTTAAACCGTTTCTCCTTCAGTGTTTCTTTGCATCATCTAAAAATAAATTTAAAGGGCAAAATACATTTCCAATGCTGTTTTCACTATGCAACTATGCAAGTTCTATTGTTATTCTTATTTTCCCCTGCTTTAAGTATTATATGTGAAAGTTGTTTATTTACACAATCATGTGTTTCTCTTAAATATCAAATAAATAACATGTTGAAAATGGATATTGTACCCTAATTGTATTTTTTTTTTTTTTTTAGTCTTTTGTGCTCAACAAGGCTGCATTTATATGATCAAAAATACAGTACAAATATAATATAATTATATTCCACAAATATAATATTGTAGAATATAATTAAAGATAACTTATATTTTAAAATGTAATTTTCTTAGGATAGCAAAGCTGAATCAGCAGTCATTACTTCAGTCTTTAGTGTCACATGACATGATCCTTCAGAAACCACTCTAATATGCTGATTTGGTGTACAAGAAACATTTTTTATTATCAGTGTTGAAAAATTAATGCTGCCTAATATTTTTGTGGAAACTGTTATAACATTATAAATATCTTTACTGTCACTTTTGATTAATTCAATGCATCTTTGCTGAATAAAAATATTAATTTTGTTAGCATTTGAAATATTTGTTCCAAACTAATTAAAATGAACTTGTAAATGTTTAAACTCACTTTGATTAAAAATAATTCAATGACAAAATTAAATATGTGGTTACGAGAACAAACATCACTTTCTTTACACACGCTATGTGCTACTAAATTATGTACATGGCAAACAAATGTTAGAGATCAGAATACGCTTCCCAAACAGTGTGAGTTTTTGATGTAAATGGTCCTGCAAATATCTTCGGAGGGGGTAAATGAGACACAGAGGAGTGTCAGGTACTGAAGGAATATGAATACATTGTGAACTCACATTTCTCTGCTCCGAGGTCTCACGCTGTGACTTTGAGCCGAGCTTGGCTGAATGTGGGAGAGGATGACCCTTAAACAGAAGACAAAGGGCTTGTTGCTGTTGTTTGTAGTGTTTAAACTGCTCAAAATGAAATTCAGACCGTTATTTGGGCTAGACTTTTTTTTTCAAATGTTTTACATACCCTAAGATAGCATTTAAACTTCTTATATAGGTACACTGTAAAGTTCAGCTCATGGGCACAGAGCCTTCAAGGCTTTTGAAGGAATAGTTCACCAACGAATGAATACACCCTCGGAACATCCAAGATCTGGATGAGTTTATTCTTCATCGGAAGAGATTTAGCTTCACAAAACTTCCTTACCAATGGATCATCTGCAGTGAATGGGTGCCATCAGAATTAGAGTCCAAACAGCTGTCCACAAGTATTCCATATAAAATATTAATTCAATTATGAATTTGTATATTACAAACACACAGAGTTTCACTTCACCAGACTTTAAAGGGATAGTTTACCCAAAAATTCTGTCATCTTTTAGTCACCCCAAACTTGCATGAGTTGTTTGCATGAGAGCTTTTGGTCCCCACTGACTTCCATAGTATTTTTTTTTTCCATACTATGGGAGTAAATGGCTACCAGCAACTGTTTGGTTACCAACATTCTTCAAAATGTCTTCTTTTGTGTTCAACAAACGAAACAAACTCACAGGTTTGGTACAAGTCGAGGGTGACTAAATGATGCCAAAATTTGAATTTTTGAGTTAACTATCCATTTAACAGATGAACTGTTCGTCATTATTATTTTTTTACCGGCTGTTTAAACTCATTCTGACAGCACCCATTCACTGCAGAGGATTCACTGGTGAGCAACAATGTTTTTAAACTTTAAGGCAAAGCTATATGGTGTCAGCATTTAAAGAGTCTTGACAAACTACAATCAAATTTAAATTTATATCATAACTGTTTACATTTAAACTTTTACATGTAAACTCAGATCTCATAAAACACTAAACAGTCATGTTGAATTACAGAAGTAATGGCTGCCATTAGTACCTGTTTAAATGACAAAAACCACACAGTGAAATTGTCATTTCCATGATGGTATTGCTGCAACAAAGCCTAACAACAGTGAATCACTTCCACAGTGGGGTTACGCTCTTTCTACCTGAGGAGCATCCTGTTTAAATGAGTTGCTCAACTTGACTAATTCCTGTTACACTGAAGTGAACCATTACGGAATATGAGGACTTCATTAGGTGTCGCCACTCCTAACAATATGAAAGATCAAATGACGCATGACCTCATGTTTGTTAGACCACAGTCAGTATGAATGACTGAATGAATGGAATCAAACAATATAGTACTTTTTATTACATCTATTCTAATAGTATAGTGAACAGTCTCTAAGTAAAAAGTCAGAGAACTACAGGAAAGCAAGAAATAACAAATTTCTATAATTAGCCTGACATGAAGTAATTAAACTAATCTTCTCTGCTTGTAAATTCAGCCATGTTCACACACACCCAGGTTTCTTTGAGGATGCATTTGTGATTTTGAGTCTAGCATGATACCGCTTTCCACATGTTGAGCAACAGAGGCCAGGCCTGACAGGTTTAGGTTCCCATGAATAGTGAGGTGTTCATCTCACTTTGTGGTTAAAGAAACGGTTACTCACCTCTTTGTTAGCTTTCTTGCCCGCCCCTTTTCCCAGGCCTCAGACCAAACTGACTAGTGCCTTCTCTGGCATGCAGCCAGTTTCATTGAGTTTCACTCCTGTCACATTTACCTACAGGCCTCCTGAGAGGAGACAGGTACACAGTCACAGACCCGGCCTGTTCCTGGTCAGCCAAATCACCCATTACTGTCATTGCTAGAGGCTGATTCACAGACAAGATGATGCATAGGCCTTTGGGACTTATTTGCAGCTTGTTTTGATTTGAATCTTACAAATTTTGCTCTCTAAATTATATTTACCTCATTATTTAAAACATATTTGCTAGGGTATTTCTAAATATTTTTATTTATCTTTTATTTTTATAATTTCTATTTTTAATTACATTTTAGTTTGTTTTAATCATTTTGATAATCATTTTGATTTTTTTTGAAAAAATATTTTTATTTAGCTTTAATTTATTTCAATTTTAGTAATTATAGTACTTCAACTTTCCTAGTTGTCAATGCAAAATTTGTATTTTTATATTTGATTTCATTTCATTTTTATGTCAACTGATGAAAATGATTTTAATAGTTTTAGTCTAAAGTTTTTATGATATTGTGTTCCTTAGATTTGGCTCATGTTCATGAGATTTATTTGACCAATTTATCATTAAAAAAAATTATCATTAAAAAATAATAAAATACCTTTCTCTCTCTCTCTCTCTCTCTCTCTATATATATATATATATATATACACACACACACACACACACACACACACTCTCTCTCTCTAAAAAAGGCTGGGTTAAATACAACCCAGCGCTGGGTAAATATTGGACAGAAGTTTTCAACCAACATTTGGGTTAAATGTTTAACCCAGCTTTCTGGGCAGTAACCCAATTGCTGGGTTTGTCCATATTTTACCCATACTGTCCACATTTTGTCCATATTGTATTTAACCCAGCATTATATATATAAATTAGTTTTAGTACTTATAGTATAACTTCACTTGTTGTCAATGCAAAAATTTAAATTTGATCAAATTTTTTCTATTTATATTTTATTTCATTTCAGTTTTAATTCAGTTGATGAAAATGATTTAACGTTTTTACATTACATTCCAAGAACTAACTATGAGTAAAACTGGTGCATTAAAAAATGAATAAAAATAAGCAAAACATACTTTTTATTCATTTATTAATTTTTATTTATTTGTTTATTTATTGTTTGTTTGTTTGTTTGTTTGTCATTTAGTATTCATGTATTCAAACTTCCTTTGCATACAACCCCAATTCCAGCGAAGTTGGAACTCTGTAAAATGCAATAAAATCAAGAATCTTTGATTTGTTCATTCTCTTTAACTTTTATGTAATTGTACAAAGTACAAAGAAAGGATTTCCAAAGTTTTCACTGATTGTTTTCACAAAATGTATTTTGTAAACATGAACAAATTTTGATTGTGATGGCTGCAACACTGTCTCCATGTTTAACACTGTGTCGCATCAACGGCCCTTTTAATTACAGTGTTTTGTTAATTACAATTGTAAATGTTCTGCAAGCAAAATTTTTGTCCAATCTCGCTTGATATAAGACTTCAGAAGCTCAGGAGTCTGTGATTGTTGTTGTCTGATTCTCCTTTTCATGATGAGCCATACATTTTCAACAGGAGACAGATCTGCTGGCCAGTCTAGCACATTCACTCTG
>JAUZSZ010000134.1:18283052-18294253 GCA_034780575.1 Labeobarbus marequensis
AAGCTGTTCACAGTTTAATATATGTAATGGCCGACGTATTTTCTTCTTTTAAAGGTTAAATCCAGCAGGAAAATAAATGTATGTCAAACCCTCGACTATCCTTTGTCTACCATGCAATACGTTACCTGTGGGCAGGCCCAGATGGAACGTTGGAATGAGCATTTTCAGGAAAATCTGCAGAATGGGTTTAAACATGGTAGGGAGAAAAAGTGTTAAACAATCAAAGGTGCACAATATGAATGAAGTCCATTCCATTTCTGTGGCTGCTGATCCATATGGGCCTTCCTGTGGGTAAAGACAGCTAACATATGGCCTCTACATGATACATAAGCCGGTGCACAAATATTAGTAATATTGTTTACCGTCCTGTTGTGTTGCTCAATTTTCAGTTTAAGGAAAGATTCATTTGCTTTCACCTGTTTAAAACGCAAGATTGTCCATAATGTTTTGCATTCCATTACCCTCCAAGAAACCCTAGTGTAGATTTTAGATTAATTTCTATTTGTCCCTATTATTTGCTGCCTGTCATGAAACAGATCTGGCATGATCATGCAAAACTCAGATGTTGTTCAGCATAATTTAAAGACTTCTTTATCATTTATTTTAAATGTATGTACTCAAGCAGGACGTTTTTGTTTGACGTTTTTAAAAACGGACCTTTTTAATGAATCACTACCACTGTTGCCGAATCAAACTGCAGAGTGACTTTTAACACAAAGCCATGATCAAACCACACAAATAATGTGGCTCTACATTATCTGTCAAAAGAGATGCCAATCCACATAAATCTCAGGTTATCATACGGTAGTTGCTCTTCTTTAGCCCCAGGTATGTGTTATGATCACTGTCATTTAAACTGTTTTCTTAGCCAAACAAACACTCATTATGTAGAATAAGGTTATTGTAGACTCCGTGAGGCATTGTGTGGATGACCGAAGATGACTGACACAGACATAAGAAACGTGAATATCATTTTATGTTCTTTGCACCTTGTATGCTAATTAAATTAAACTTGAGTACCTCTAAGAGTGTGGCTTAAAATGTAAAAATGTGTAAATGCATATTTGTACTTAAAGGGACTTTTTTTTTTATTTTTATTTTTTTTTTTATTTGTCCATAAAATGAAATTCAATGGGGTTTTTCATTGTATGGACAAAAACAGATAAAACATTAAATTCATGTTGGGATTTGAACTAAAGATACAGATAAACAAAGTTTGGATTTATTTTGAACACTGAAGAATGGTTTCCCCTCTTTTGTTACAAAAAGTTCCAGCATATTTCAAGTAAAATATTTCCCAAAAAAAAACAAACAAACATAACATGAAATTGCACATTTAGGAGGTATATTTCAAGTGATTATATTTAGATATATTTAATAAGCTTTTCCAAAAATCAGTCTATTGATGATATAACGGACAAGTAGTATTCTGAATCCATCACAGTCTAATCTAGAATATTACTAAAAAAGAAAAACTAAAGGCAAATGGTAAAATGGCAACATTTTGGTCAGTAAGACGGTAACAATGATGTATTTACCACACAGCAGCCTGTGTTTTTAGATAGTAATTGTTAGCACTGACCCTCCAGTGTTAGTCCATCCTGATAGTCTTTGTTGTAAGAGTAGTAGTACAGATCATGACGGACAGCCATAAGGAGTCCAGGAAGTCCTCTACTACCACCCCGTTGGGAGGAAAACACCACATTTGGGATTGAGTCTTTCCCTGCAGGGTGAGGTGAGGGGATCGTCCTGAGAAGACGGCTGTCGTGGAGACTCCAGAGCCGAGCGTAGCAGTCCTGACCCACTGCAAACGGCACACAATGAGACGTGTTACAAGCATTGCGTTAGAACTGAACTGAAACTATGGTTTAAATAAAAAGATATACCAGCAAGCAGCAGTCCTTCTGGCTCATTGACATGTATGGGTAAGTAGGCGTATTCATTGTGTTGTCCTTCATACTGTTTGACGGACTGCTTGACACGGATGTCCCACAGCTTTATCTGTTCAGCAACAATATGAAGGGAGAATAAAAAATTAATTAATAATTCAAAGCTTTAATTGTTATTACTAGCATGATGGTCATTTTAGTTGTTTATCGTAGAAAGACCTTGTCCAGCATGTCAGCAGCGAGGAGGTAGTTCTCCTGTAGCAGTTGGACCGAAGTGATGGCTGACTCCTGGAAGAAGCGGCTGGTCTTCCAACCGTGACTGCGACCCCTGTCACGCTGACTCAGGTCAATGCTGAAGATCTCTCCTGAGCGACAGCCGTTGAACAGCACGGGAGCCTAAAATATGAGGCACATGGCACAAAGTGCCAGACATATATCTTTGCACACATGCATAAAGCAAAAAGCGAATAAATTAATAAAATTTACAAAAGCTTTCCCCTGCAGAATGTTATTGTTAAGAGCGTCAGCAGCACCAGATGCAGATGTCGTGCTACTCTCGTGAATGCGCTTTGAAGACTGACACAGAAGAGAAGACTTTGTTGAATAAGTCCTTATTTTTATTTTCTTTGCACACAAAAATTATCCTTACTACCTTTCTGGGCCTTGAACGCAGTAGCTGTTGCTGTCTATGCTGAGTCAGAAAGCTCTCAGATTTCATCACAAATATCTTAATTTGTGTTCTGAAGATGAATGAAGATCTTACGGGTTTGAAAAGACATGAGGGTGAGTAATTAATGACAGAATTTTTTGAGAATAATTTTTGGGTGAACTATCCCTTTGATAAAGGATTTTTAAAATATAAATGTACTTGAACTTTGTATTTAAATTGGTTACGCATTTCAAAAGGTGCACTCTTTTTTCACGTGTGTTGTCAACTTGGACTTGTTCTCTCAAATTTAGTGGTATGGATGCAGCAACACACAAATCATTAATTTCTGTAAAACATTTTAATTAGGTAAAAATGACAGCACCTTAAATTATAGTAAAATTGAAAGGGGCTAGAAAGTAGGAGGTGACAGACATGATGCAGGTTAGACTCAAACCACAAGAATGTGCACTACGCCTGCACCATGGCCACGACTTCAAAGTTGCTTGAGATGAAAAATCATTGTTCTTTTCTCACCCTTAGGGCAAACTGTTGAGCTAGAACATCACTGCCGGCGAGGTATGTCACTCTGCGTCCAGTCACAGCATCCGTCACAATCACTCGTCAAGAAAGGCCTAGGTATACAAAAATAAATAAATAAATATAAACAATAATATATATATATCTATATATATATAAACAGTTAATTGTGATAATGCATTATTACTGGTTTTACTGTATTACTGTCAAATAAATGTAGCCAAGGTGGGCATAATTTTCATTCCAACAGCATATTATCAGCCTGTGGGTTGAGGCACCATGCACATGACCAAGCTGTGGAGATCTTAAAACTGCACAGCATCCCTGGTTGATCTGATGAAAAAAGTAATTTTCAGTTTAATAAAAGGAAAACAAATAACAAGTGTTTTTTAATTTAAAAATGTGCGAGACCCAAAAGGAAAAGATTTGTACCTGGATTGAAGTTGCTGAAAAGAGAAGCAGGTAATAAGCTTACACAGCCTGGGGTCTGAGAAATGCCCACCAAACACAACCTGAAAAGACTTGTCAAGAAACACTTCCTCATCGATTAGAGATGTTTGTGACTACTTTATTTGATTAATTGTCAGAGTAAATACGCAGGTATGCTCCTATTGTAATGATATAGTTTACGCATTTTATTCAAACTAAGAGTTATTTGATCTACATTCATAAAGTATTTTAGAATTAACAAAGTGAAATCTGAAAGAAGAAAGACTAAATGTTTTAAAATTAAGAGGATATTAACCAATGCCAATAATTGCATATCATAAGAATTTAGTGTGTAAAATCCTTCTTCCACCTCCACATCTGTTTCGTGGTAATGTTAACAATTTATTGACCATTTATTTTATTGGCCACTGATTGTGAAAATTCCTGAAAACTGACTCCCCATTACAATTTCAAAATAAGCATGAAAATAATTGAAGATTTAGTTTTTAGCATCTAAAATGTTTGAAGGATACAGAACATGAGAGTCCGTATGTGTCACAGACGCCCAGCACACAGAGTTCACCTGAAACAAAATTAAAAGGAAATAGTTTTCAGCACTATCAAACATGTTATTTTTGGTGAAAGGAATTCATTTTAAATTCCCCTGGTTACCTTGCGGTTAGTGAAATAAAGGTTATCGCACATCTCAACTGACAGAGAGCCTTTTCTGGAGCCGTGGAAATTCATAATGCCATACTTGCAGCCTCCATGTGACACATCATTTACTGTGAAGACTCGCTCACAAGCTGAATCTGCCTAATAAGATGCATCCAGAAAAAAAAGGAAAACACAGACTGTCAAAACTTAATCTTCCTTCTGCTAGTTTTTCAAAGAACAGACAACTGGAGGCTAAAACCTCCAGCAACACCTGCCAGCAATCCACTTCTATAAAAACAAAGAGTAACCCACAAATGGTTTGACTGTTCTCAAGTTGCCTGTCCTCAGCATAACAGGCTGTTTTTCCACTGAGAACACATTTAAATGGACCGAATTGCCTCAGAAATCAAGTTTCAAGTTTTTCCATTAAATGAGAGGCTTACAACAATAAGATGGAAGTTATCTGTGTTCGGGCTGGTGGAGCTGGAGCTCTGCACCTCCAGCCGGTGACGTTGCATCCCGCTGACTTTCACTTCATGGATCAACCTGCAAAATGAGAACACCCTAGGAATCCAATTCATTTTGGGATCCAATTTTTTTCCTGGCCAAGTACTTTCTGAAAAAAATTGCATCCATAAGATATTTTATGTCATACCTAGAATAGGAGCTTGGGGGCAGCAGACCCAGACGTCTCTTCTGTAACAGCAATGCAGAATTCAGCCCAGTCCTGGGAGCTTTCTGAACATATTAGGGAGAAACAAGGAGAAAGTGGATCACTTGCACAGCTCAATACAATAATTTATTACCAACAAAACCCATCCAGCTACTGCAGATATGCTTGTCTATAAAACACCCACAGATTTTTCTCAAAGAACTTTACAGTTGGAATTCAGTTCAAAAATGTGATACAAGCATTGAGGAATGTCCATATAAACTACATTTACATATAGCTAGAGGACATATTCAGTAATTCCCCAACTCACCTTCCTAGGGCCATCATCCTCTGCCAGCAGCGCTGATCTCTTTTTCTCCTCTTCCTTTTTCTGAAGTCCTTCTTTTGTCAGAGGGTTACAGTTGTTGTGCCCAGGCAGCAAACGAAAGTAGCGGTTTTTCTCTGGGTCAAAGTAGAAACCTGGCAACTCTATAAACATTAATGGTTAATGGTTAAGTGAATCATTTTGGACTGACGGGACAAAAGACGTAAAGGGAGATAAAGTAAGTAAAAGTTCACCTGGTGCAGATGAGGATGCTGAGGATGAACTTGCATCACCTGCGGCACTGTCAGCACTAGAAAAATGAATAATGTTAATGGCTAATATAAAGTTAAATACAAGCCTAACTGAAAATAATCCAACTAAAATTTGACCGGAAGGAACTGACCTGCCAAAATCACTGACTCTAGGTCTCAATACTTTAGTATGAACACATGTGCTGATTTGGAATGCAACATACACATTGAAGAGGTTGTTCACTAAATTAATGACTCATGTTGTTTCAAAACTGTATGACTTTCTTTTGTGGAACATAAAAGCATATGTTACGCAGCATGACAGCATTCACTTTGACTGCATCTTTTGTCCATACAATGAGAGTGAATATTACTGAGGCATTCATTCTGCTTGACATCACCTTTTGTGTTCCACAGAAAAACTTAAACAGGTTTGCAACAACATGAGGGCGAGTAAATGACATCATTTTCATTTAAAGGTGTGCCTAGGTTAAAATGATACACTGTCTGTGATAGTTACCTGTATTCCTGCTCATCGTGGGCTGAACGGTGTCTGCCCCGCCACTGTGACTGACTGTGCTGTCGGTGACGGTCCCTGCCACTCGATCGCCAGTTTCCTCGCTTCATTTCTACTTCTCAGGAGTCATGCCTGTATATCTCAAAACAGATTAATACCTTTATATATAAATAAGTAGGGAAAATTGTGTATTACTTTTGGGTTTAGCACATATGAAGGAAAACCTAAACCTTTTGGAGTATTATTTAGAAACTGCGCAGTGATGAAAAACACTTATTTGTTATAGAGCTGAACAAGGAGCCAACATGCTATGACTACTATTATGAACACGCACGTGGCTCGTTCGTTTTTGTTAACGGTTACTCTTGCAGAAGATAACTCCCATTCATATACTGATTGATTGCTGAAATAACTTGTAAACTTTATGCAAAAATGGAGAGTCATAATAAACTTACCTGATAAAGATGCACTCGTGCTGACTTCCTGTTTGCAGATATGATTTCCTCATGACACAGAGAATTCCCGCCTCCTTACTGTTCATTGGTGGAACCCTGAGATTTTGCGATATTGAAGTAATGTGATTGGATAATGAGCTGTCAATCACGTTAGGAGCCGTCTCGTTGCCATATAGAAACATACACGAAGTTAGAGGAATTAATAAACATATAAATAGTTATAATTAGCACGATGTAACTATGTTTTAATTAAGATCGTTGTATGTATTTATATTTAAAAGAAAAACAGATAAAAACAACATAGGCACAAACATCTATACTGGTTATTTACGTTTACTTATATTATCATATGTAATAGTGTTAATGAATTAAATTACATTTTTATATTTAAAATAGGCCCTATATAAATCGCCAAGCACAAACTGTGTAGTAATGTAATTAAAATAAAAATCTAGTTAAAACTGACAGATGAATGTTGTTTTTCTAAAAGCTACAGGAGGCTCTTATTCTGCTGCTGAACGTAAAACAACCCATGCAGTTTGCATAAATAGCGTTACTTTATCCCTCCAACTTCCAACCAAGTAGTCTAAGTAAAGATTTTGAATTTTTTAAAATAATTTTGACAGCTCTCGGAAGCCACGCCCAGATTCTGATTCCTAGCATTGTATTGGCCAGACTGCCGGAGGTCCGTATTGGCTGCTTTTCTTTCACAAGGTTCCCAAAGAACTCAGAGATTTGGAATATTGGGTTACAGTGTGGCAAAATGGCGACTGTCATTCAGAATCCGCTGAAAGCGTAAGTAATTATAAACATTATTTTCGCTCGTTTTCGCAAATGTGCTGGATTCCGCAAGATTTAGAGTGTGGGTGCAAATCGAGTCTCGAATAGGACTGTATGGACCGTGCATTTTGTATTTCAGGGAATTCTGTCCCAAACGAATAACTGTTTAATCCGTGTAGTTTGTCTTTGTGTGGGTGTGAAATGTATATATATACATATGTAAATACATTAGAAGCGTTGTGTTCGGATATTCATTCTGCAAATATGGTCAGTGTTGGTGCAGCATTATTTCGGATGCAATGCTTTGAGAGTGTAGCGTTACAGACTCCGTTGACTTCTTTGCAGGACACCTAGATAAAGCCTTGGCCATATATGAAATCTGTCGGGATGAGCT
This sequence comes from Labeobarbus marequensis, assembly GCA_034780575.1. Classification (NCBI taxonomy): domain Eukaryota; kingdom Metazoa; phylum Chordata; class Actinopteri; order Cypriniformes; family Cyprinidae; genus Labeobarbus; species Labeobarbus marequensis. Next base: position 18,290,588 of record JAUZSZ010000134.1, read on the forward strand.
GTCAAATCATTACACGAGCGCGCTGTATGCCACGCTAAACAACTTATAATGTAAAATAATCATTTAAAGATTCAGATGCAACGTGGTGAAGTAAATGGATTATATGTTTCGGTTGTATTATCGTTTTAAAAATGCCTATAAGAAGGCATCGAATAATTTCCCCGTTGTGGCCTATGGAGAACTGACAGACCCAGTCACACACACATTTTTGAGAACTGGAAAGTGGCAAGTTGCAGAACGAGTAAAATATGAAAGATGTTCATTTTCTTAAGAATTAATTAGGTAAGTTTCTCTAACGCGCATACAGCTTTCAGCTGCATCAAGCTCTTTCGTTTTTGTGCACTCGCGCGATAGTAAACATTACATTGGATATTGGTTAATCTACATTGATATTTGCGTCGTGTCTGGTGAATAAACGCCGTTTTATTTGTGATGATACATTATAGTACTATAAAAAAACAGGCTAACATTCATGAAGTCAAGAGATAAGTGATGAATAACAATGGAATTCCTGTCCTGTTCTCTGTTGAAGTGCATGTGACAGAATTCCAGGTTCTATTACATTACATTTATTAGTGCTTTAAGAAGAGGTCAGAAGAGGTTGCCCTTATTACTGGCATTTGTCAATACCTTTTGGTGTAGACTGAGTAGTCCCGATGTGGAACATTGTTGGAATTGGTTTTAAATTTTTGATAAAATAATCAGAAATCTTGACATTAATAAAGCAAATATATGTCACCCTTTCAATTTCACGTATGCATTCATCTTATTCCTACATTGCATAGTGAGTGGAATATTTGTAGTTCTTCAGGGATTTAATACTCATGCTGTATAATAAGTGTTATTACATTCATGCAATATCTAGTCATGTTTTGTAACATATTCATTATATGTGTGTGTATTGCATGACTATAAGTATTTATTTTCTTTGGTCATGTCTTATCTTGCAAAGGAGTGAACTAGGATTGCATCTGGTGCCTTCTCAAAAAAAAGAAGGTTGCATTACACCCTTGGATTCATACCCGCCTAAACCATAGTTACTTTAGTGATTCATCTCCATTCAAACTCAAGCTGATTTGTCGATGTAAGTGTGTACACTGAGGGGGATGCACCATCTCTAAATGCTGTGGTGGAGCAGATTAGCAATATCCCAGGATCCCTCAGTACCCATCTGTTCTGATGACTAGCCGCAGAGATGTCAGTGGGCAAGAGACGGAGCCCCATCTGCTCCAGATCAGGGACATAAAGCTCCCCTCCCATCCCACCAAAAAGACATCTGGGGGTCACCGGGAGGAGGAAAGGAGCCATATACACCTGTCTGAGCACACTTTTATGTTTTTCCCTCTTCTCAGTGCGATTATTCTAAATACTTTGCTATAAAACTGTAAGCATTTTCCCTTATTGTGTTACGGAGGAATCTGTGAATGTTGAATTTGGTTAACAAAGACTGTTGCTGGTGTAATTTGACTGTTTTGGCTATGCTGTTTTTCTTCCTCTGTAAATCTCATTATGTTGCCCAGGCAATTAATGTGTTTCTTGTCTGGTTGCTTGTTCGTTGTGAATGAGATTACTTCCCACTGCCGTTAAACACAAGTGTTGTTTTCTACCAAGGAGCAGTCATATATATACTGTGTTCAACAGCATTTAGTCTATTCATTTATTAGTGTCTGAGAGGGGTCAGGTGGTTTGCGTTTGTTTCATCCCATATAAATTGAGGGGGCGTTGAGGGGGTGAATATGTGGGGTTTAGGTTAAGGCGCTTGCAGTAGCCTGCTCCCCTCCCCCCATCTTCGCTGTCTGGATGCATTTCGCTTTCGCATTACAACTGCACTACAAACACCGTTGAGGCCGAGGTCTTTGTGTGACCAGGAACAGGGGCTTGTGCTGGGATAGACTCCACTACTCTAAACCCTTTTCCTGTTTAGCATTTGTTTCTTTGCCATACATGGTTTAGTCAGCTGAAATAATATGGCTTGAAAAAGAATGGACATAAAAAATAAAATAAATAAAAAAACTGAAAGGAAAGCATAATTTACATGCCTCTCTTCATTCCATTCCATAATCCATTTACAAACAGTCTAGACCTCTACATCACCTTTTTTCTTTTCTTTTTGGAAAATAAAGACACTAAATATTTGCTAACAAGGCCGACAACTGCACACTTCAGGACTTCTTCAAGCTCTTCTGGCCGCTCTCTTGCTCAAGGCCCTTTCTTTATTCACCGCTGAGGGGTTTCTCTCAGAATGTGAGCGATATCATGAAAGCACAGCGGTCTGATGGGGCACCTATGTTTAGCTTCCTCACAGCCTAGATTTGCTTCAAACTCTTCAAGACTAACTAAAGAGGTTCACAGCAGAGCTGAATTAGGCATTGCATTTCCATTACAGTCATACATGATTTCACAAAAGATTCATAATAAATCGTAAAATTACAATTTCTGGGTACAACTTGCATGTGAATTACCATCAGAAAAGGAATCTTCTAAATACTTACACTAGTCTGTGGGTGAGTAAAAGCTTCAAGTTTGTTTAACTGTACATGATTTGCCTTTTTAATAGGGATAGGAGGACATTGAAAACTAATATAATACACTACCATAAGTTTAGGGACAGTAAAATGAAGAAAAAGTAATAATAAATGTATTCAGGTGGGGTGCATTGAACTGATCAAAAGTGACAGTGATTTTTACACTGTTACAAAAAAAATCGATGTCAAATAAATGCTGTTCTTTTGAACTTTTTATTCATCAAAGAATTCTGAAAAAAAAGGTATCATATTAAGCAGCACAACTGTTTTCAACTTTGATTATAAGACAAGTTTCTTGAGTAGTAAATCAGTATGATTTCTGAAAGATCATGTGACACTGAAGACTGGAGTAATAATGACGGCTGAAAATTCAACTTTACAATCAAAGGAATAAATTAAAATTCAAATATTAAAATAAAAAACCATTGCTATCAATTATAATAATGTTTCACAACATTACTCTTCTGTATTTTCTGAAGAGGCTTCATTCAAAAATATTACAATATCTAACCGACCAAACTTTTGAACAGTACAAATTTCCAATATTAAAGGGGTAGTTCACCCAAAAATAAAAATTCTGTCATTAATTACTCACTCACATGTTGTTCCAAACCTGTAAGACCTATGTCGGAGAAGAATTGTTGAATAAACTTGTTATTTTTGTTTTCTTTGCACGCAAAATGTATTCTTGTAGCTACGTAATATTATGGTTGAAACACTGATGTCTTATGGACTATTTTAACGATTTCCATTTCTGGGCCTGCAAACATTTCAGTTACATTGCTGTCTATAAAGTGTGAGAAAGCTCTCAGATTTCATCAAAAATATCTTCATTTGTGTTCCGAAGATGAACAAAGGTTTTATGGGTTTGGAACGACATGGTCCCGATATGTCATGTAGTGCTAAAAATTACAGTAAAAATAGTCTGGGTATGGTTTATATGCCATTAAACAAAAATGAAACCTGCAATTAAGGATTAAAATTAATTGAAGCTACATTGTTAAATGCCTAAATTCTGTTGTAGAGATCAATGCTTTTTGGTAATGCTTTTTGGTATGGCAAATGTAGCCCCAGTAATTAATGGTCAATTGGATTAACAGGCATGTAATGAGTGAATGTAGTGAATGTGGTGCACTCAGTG
>JAUZSZ010000134.1:18466220-18476271 GCA_034780575.1 Labeobarbus marequensis
GAGCAGTGGGCAGCCAATGCTGCGGCGCCCAGGGAGCAGTTGGGGGTTCGGTGCCTTGCTCAAGGGTCTCACCTCAGACATGGTATTGAAGGAGGAGAGAGCCCTGGTAATTCACTCCCCCACCTACAATCCCTGACGGATCTGAGACTCGAACCCACAACCTTCGGGTTACAAGTCCGACTCTCTATCCATTAGGCCACGACTGCCCCTTCTTTTAAAAATAATACTGCAATACAATAATATTGATAAATAAAACAATAATATTGCAATATATTAGCATAACTCTCAAATAACTGTTTTCTATTTTACTATATTTTAAAATGTAATTTATTCCTGTGATGGAAAAGCTGAATTTTCACATGCCACATGATCCTTCAGGAATCATTCTAATATGCTGACTTGGGGCTAAATAAAAAAAATGCTGAAAACAGCTGCTTGATATTTTTGTGCAGGACGGATGAAAATAAAGTGCGAAAGAACAGTATTTATTTAAAAGTTATTTATTATTATTTATTCAAATGTTACTGAACCAACTATTCTAGCTAACTAAAATAAACAAGATTCCTCTCTGAAAGGCTTATAAACCTCTAGGCTCTTTTAACATTTCTCAACTTAAAAGTGACAAATTAAACTGTAAAAATTACAAACTAAATAATTTCAGAAGGCATTCTAGATGTAATTCTCAATGGCGCATAACAACCAAGCACTGAATCCCTGTAACCAACTTGGAATAAATACACACAGGCCACAAATATGTGCCTGTACATGGAGCTTTTATGTCAAGAAACAATACACTGGGTGTCAAACATCAACTATGCAGGCTAATACTGTACCCTTTTTGTGGCTCAATCCAGTTTTAAACCCAGAGGACATATAGAGGAGTGTCAGTTTTTAGTTAGACAAAAATATAAACTGTCAAAATTGGAAAGGGGAGGTATTCGAAAGATAATAACAATGCACCACCAAACTGTAAAAAAAAGAACACAGTGAACACAAATAAAAATCCGGTGGGTCTAATGATTTGTAGTTTAGACCCTGATCATTATAACCTTCAAGTTGGCACGGTGCCTGCAGGCAAGCCTAGACTGGGAAGGCGGATCTCATCTATTTTGGTTTGCATGTGTGGGCACAAAGGTGCCATGTCTTGTATTGTTGTCTTATTGCAAAACTTGGAATGAGTGGTTCACTTTTCCAACTGACAAAAATAATTACTGCCTACTTATTTACCAGGATTCACTCAAGAAATAATGAATCAAAACATTAACTGATACTCAGACCTACCTGCGAGGTGTGGCATCCTCGTGGGGCGGTATGATGACAACTTTCACAGTTACGGAGGTGCGGAGCAGGTCTATCATTTGCTCGTGTGAAAGTGTTGCCACAGCCACCTTGCAAATTTCAACCAACCGGCTGCCTTGTCTCAGCCCCGCTTGCCAGGCATAGCCATACGGCTCCACCTCTGCCACGATGCCTTCATAGTTAACGTGAAAACCAAGTTGGCCCAGGCCGTTCCTCCGCAAGGTCATCTCAGAGGTCTCACAGCCCTTAGTGAAGTGCTGAGAGAAAAGAACAAAATAAAAGATTGGTATGATTTGTCTGACTTTTTCCTGGATTCTAAAGCAATTTTATGCAATTTAGAAACAGATTTACTTCATTAGAGATAGAAGAGCTTGTCAAAAATGGGCAGAGTGGATTGAAAATGTCTTTCACAAGTTATTATACCTTACTGCAAATCAGGATCAAGGCTTTTCTTCCTTCAGAATGTATACAGAAAGCTCTGCTAACACGTTTCATGACTGTGATGGAGATCATGAGCATTCAATTCGCAGAGTACTAGTTACCATAGCAACAGCTCCTGCACTTGAAGAGTGACATAATGGGCAGGGGGCCAAATCAGGAGTACATTCAAGCCACTGCACAGCTATGCAAAGGCTCTCATATTCACCATTATTTCACACAATGAATCATACATAACATAGCCATAAAAAAAAACTACTTTGAGCTTGTGCGAAAAGCTTGATTGTTATAATCCCACTTGGGTATAAACTGAAAATAATTAAGAACCAATAAACAAGATCTCAGGTCTGTGTGCTGTCTCTGTGACTGAATGAAAACTTTCAGGGAAAAAATCCTTAATTTTAAAAATAAAATAATCTGTCATGATTAGGGGTGGGTGATATAGCGAGACAAGATTAACAGTAGAAATTTGTCAACCAGTAGAGATTTTCGACTATTGTCTGTATTGCGGTTACATGTTCACGTGACGTTGCTGTGCTAAGTGATCACAAAAAGCGAGGGGGTACTGAATTTATTTTTGCTGCTTTATGGGCCTTGAACTGTTAAAGGGTTAGTTCACCCAAAAATGAAAATTATGTCATTAATTATAAGGCATGTGTTCAACGTCATCACGCTGGATCTGGATCAGTGCTTGCGCCACCACGCGCTTGTGTCATGTACTGTTGTGAACGCACGTCCACAAGAGAAACAGTAGAGACGAAAATGTGGAATAAAATCGTTATTTGCTTTCTTTGCGCAAAAAGTATTCTCGTGGCTTCGTAAAATTACGGTTCAACCCCTGATGTTACATTGATTATTTTACCAATCTCCTTGCTATGTTTCTGGACATGGGAACATTTCAGTTGTATTGCGGCCTATGGAGGGTCTGAGAGCTTTCAGATTCAAACAAAACATCTTAATTTGTGTTACGACGATGAATGGAGGTCTTACGGGTTTGGAACGACATCAGGGTGAGTAATTAAAGACATAATTTTCATTTTTGGGTGAACTAACCCTTTAAATAAACACATTTGTATGTGTCAAAATGCCGTCTTTCCAAGTATCCTTGTAAACAGTGAAAGCAAACAGCTGAGAAAGAAAACACATGTGTAACAGCATATTGTATCCGGGCAGCTCTTAAAGTGACAGCAGTCTAATATTCCTGCTGTCTGTCATTCACGGTAATCAAACAACAAAAGAGAGAAAATCTCTCACTGCTCAACTAAATCAATTTTGTAACTTTAAGAAGAAATATATATTTACACAGTGAAGAAAATGCAGTATTTTATACATTTGATTACTTTATACAATGTATGTAGCATTTCTTATTTATTTATTAACTGTTTTTTGCCCTATTGTTTTTGATTAGTTTGTTATTCTTATTTAATTGCTGACTGTTTACTTGTCTTTAGTTTTTTTGCTTTTTTAGGCTAGTATAATTTTTTTTTAACACTGGTGACAAAAATTATGACATTTCTATGGTATCAAAAATTTTGATATCATAAAGTTCTTATTTAAAGCAATAACTATTCTGTACTATTATATCATTACCGTGAAAAAGAAATTACTCGTATCATGAGTCACATTGCAAAATTTTGGTCATATCACCCACCCCTAGTCATGATACTCTCATGCAACTCCAAACTTACCTCTAAACGTTTGATAACCTCACGGAAGTCTTCTGTGTTGTTATTAATGGAGCGCAGGGAGATGTTTTCTCCACGTTCATAGTAGATCTTCATGGAAGCAGGGCTCCCCAGTGTCCAACCAATGACATCTCGGACAGCGCAGTTGAAGACAACAGCCTTGGCTTCTGGGTCCACCAGCACTAGAAAGTCATTTGAAATGGCCAGCAGGGCCTCCAGTTCTCCTCCGGCTCCATGGTCCTCGGCGTAAACAGGCCAGGTGATGGACCCTGGGCTACGCAGCTCTGCACCAGAATATGCCCGGGTCTTCTCTTTACGCTTGTGGGCCAAAGAAATAAAAGGAAATTTGCCTGAAGGATCGATAGGTGTGCTTGTTACGTGCCGTTCAGCCAGGTCCCTCAAGTACTCCTGTCGTGTCCTAGTGGCCATGGCGCGGAACTTGTCCGACTTGTGGGCTGCATTTTCAGCGTTGATGACCTTGGCTAGCAGGAAATCTCGAAAAACTGTGGATTTCGGAAACGTTGCATCCTCGGGAATAGGCGGTCCAAAGGCAGGCACATCTCGTGAGCGAGCCACTGCCACACTGTGAATGAGGGGGTGGAGATAATGGAGGGGAAACAAGAGAGACGATTTCAAACAATGAGACAAATTACTCATCACATGCTCAAGATAATAGTTAAACCATCCTCAAACTTCCCTGAAGGCCCTCATGTTTATGCATGAACGAAAGACAATGTGGCTGCTATGAAAATGATGAAACCAAGAGTCAAAGTGTGAAGTGGGGACATCAAATACTTTGCCAAATGGGAATAGGAGGAAATTATCAAAACAACATGGATGGCTATCATGCTGTTGACTACTTCACATAGTGCTAGGAAACTCAGACAGACCCCTCATATTCTACAGAAGAACCTTTTGAATTCAAATCCATCTCTAAAAACCTTCACATTTTTCTTTTCTACCTCACTTGCTTCATCTCTCCCCTGCTTTTTCCTTTCATTAAGCCTCTAGAATAGACATCTAAAGCTTCCTGCTCTGTCTGGTATGCCTGGAACTCATACGCAACTAGCCAGGCATAGCAGTAATGAGCCTGGACCGAAGAGAGCCACTACCTCGATCTTACAGTGATACTGAAGGAGGAAGACAAAGAACAGTGAGGCCCAGAAGTTGGTGGTAGAGAGAGGGGGGCCAAAGAAAGTATTGCTGTCTGTGCGTGGGTTTCATCTGTAAAAACAATGAGGGGAAACATGTACGTGTGTGGTAGAAAAATGAGCTTGAAAATTCATCATAACAAACTTCTCTCCCACAGTCCCAGCAGCTTGCTGAAGTATGGACTGAGACGAATAAATTGTTGATATCTAATTCAGTAATATTGTTTCTCTTTCTTTGCATGCAGGGATAAATAACACAGACTTGGTGAAGACTGAGGCTGGTTACCAGAAGGTTGCTGGCCTGACAAGATGTGAGCCATAAAATAATGTACACCATGGTAATTAATGATGATATATGATTATGATCATGGTATTTTCCTTGATAATCTCTGGTGCTTTGAAACAATAAAATGGTATTACTGCGAAACACACAAAAAAACATCATGATACTTTTTTTGTAACTGCTTATTTTAAATCTCTCAGATTTAACAAACACTGAAATAACTTTTATTTAATGCATGTTATTGCCAAGCGGTGAGTAAAGGGTTGTTAGTGTAAGCAAATGGAAGTGTTAAACTGCTGCAAGTGTTAATGGGATGCGTGTTTCCCATAACTGACAGAGTCCTCTGTGACACTTGGTATCATCTGAAACAAATTTTCATATCTCATCTGTTTTTAAGCATGGTACCTTAATGCACTTCAAAGAACAGGATGGCTTTGCCATGTTTCATTTCCAAAAAAACAAGGTATGACCACAACTTACCATAGTAGTAAAACCTACAAAACATTATTTTTTGCAATTGCGCTATTATTTTAAATCTCTGCATTATATTGTTTTCTGTTTAAGCATAAAGCAGTCCAAACACCCACAACTGTGCTTCACCAATGGCATACAAAAACCAAACTCTGTATGAGAGTGCGGACAATAACAGTCATCAACTTTTTTCAAAAGCCAGAATAGAGCAGTGCACATTCCATCCAAACATAATCCACTTCTAGGCACTGAGCGGTTATTCAGTGACTAACAGCAAGCGGGCTGACTTTATTGTTGCAGCTGACCCCCTTGGTTTAGGTGGAGAGGCAAACTGGATTACATATCTGAAGTATAAATACACAGTGTGTGGGTTGGTGGAGCATTCACTGCCCACAGCAAGGAACCAAAAAACCTCCACACAAGCAAATAACACCCTGACCCACTCAGAAATACACAGGTATACAAGTACCGCATACACAGAGCAGAGTTCTCACATACTGTTAACTTGTTCAAAGGACAAACCCAATCTGATACACTAATTCCGGTATAACATTCAAGGTTTCTGTGTAAACAATCCGCTTGTTAAGTCTGACGTCATGGGTCACCACTTCCGGGTCCAAACGCTCTATCAGACGCCACAAGAAAACAACAAAAGGTACGAATATACACTCAGAATGTGATATAATACAACCAAAAAATTACAATCCTAACTTTATCTCCATACCAAAATCCCAGATGGCCAAATTCTGTTTTTTTTTTTTAATAAATCATTAAAATATTTGTGTCTGGGACGCCATACGAACGGAGACCGTAGTGTACACTGTAAGTTTTAAAAAGTTTAGCTTAAATGTGTAACAGCATTCCTTACATCACGACTTAACAAGTGGATACTGTGTTGTCTAAAAACAATAATCATTTTTTAAGTAAAATATCTTCTGTCGTTACACTACCATTCAAAGGCCTGGGATCGGTAATCTTTTTTTGTTTTTAAAGAAGTCTCTTATACTCAAGGCTGCATTTATTTGAAAATACACTGAAATCAGTAATATTGTGAAATATTACTAAAATGTCTGCTATTTAATATATTTATTATGGCGCCCCATACGACATGGAGGATTTACTAACTCATTCCCTCTTTTTACTAAATCATGCGCAAGATTTAATAATCTGTTGCCCCGTTTTAAGTGAATTTAAGTGAATTGCACGAAAAAATCATTTTTTCCCTCGTTTTAAGTAAATCTTTCGCATGAAATAATTCTACTTCCTGCCCACATTCTCATAAACCTGTTGCTGTTTTTATGTTATGGACAGAGACACTTTATTTGGGTTTTATTTTGAGTTTTGAGAATTAGTTAGAGACATTCTCAAAAGCCTTGCAGCGTTGCATGGAATCTGCATCAGTTTACCAAAAAGAGTGATGTGTAAATCTATTTTCTGTGCTTATTTATTTTTTTTGGATGGGTGGTAAAAATGGCAGATTCCATCATATTTAATTCAGACTGCAACCTTACAGCAACATAACTGCGTTTGCTGTGACACTGTAGACTCAGCGGCGTCACAATAGCAATGCAGGAAAACACTTCTGTACGGACTGTTTGCAAAAAAGCATTAACAGCTTCCGCTTTGTACAACATTACCATTTACCTTGCCATTTCACTGGTGGCTGAGAGGCTGTCTGCCAAAATTATAGGGCTCCAGTGAACAGTGTTAACCACTTCAGTACACCCAACAGCAGCCAATAAAACAACAGGAGGGCATATAAATTGTTAACTCTCTCCATAAACACCTTTAATCACTCTTCATACCCGTGTTTCACCTTTACACGAATAAACAGAAACACAAAGCGCTTACAAATGAAAAACCGGAAACCCGCTGAACCCACCTGATCCACTTCCTGACTTCCATCCCAATTCCTGTCTAAACAGTCTAAGCAGGTTAATACAGTAAGAGTGGCCACAGCTGAGGAAAATTCATGCTCACAAGAAGAATTGAGTGTGTGATTGAAGGGGCCACGAGAGGGAGGGAGCCCATCAGGGAAGGAGGAGCAGGGTTGATGGGTTTAAGCGGCAAGCCCCCATAAAGCCCCTCTCATGAGAGGACAGTTGGCAAGGGTGCGCATGCAGCCCTCTCGTTTGTTGTGTGTTCCGTTTAGCTTATTGTTCCAGAGAGGTTCGGTCAGGACGGGCCTTTGTAACTTCTGTACTTTCAGAGCTGAACAGCGATGAGGCTCCCTATTGGGTATAATTAAGACGACACACAATGAGGCCCATCAGCAATTAAAACCTCTATTAGTTTCATGAGGCAAAACAGAAAGCAAGCAAGGGAGAGAGGGAGCGAGCAAGTATGTGAGTGAAAGATTAAGGGAGTAAGGCACAATGAATATATCAATAATCAACATCATATTTGTTGCCCGTTCGGTTCAGATAAGTACACATTCTGTCTTTTGTTTGACTCATAGTAGCACTTTCGAGGTTGGACTGCAAGCAATGCAACGATCAACAAATCCTACTGATAAACAGCCCCCAGTAGGCGTGAAGGAAATTAAGCGGGCCTAGCTCATTTGAAGTGGTTAAGAGCAGTGCTCTCCTGGGTAATGTGCTGTACGACAAGAATAATAAGCTGGCCAGAGGACATCAAGCGAGAACATAACCCGCCATGGGCAGGAAGAAAATCCATTTCTCCAAAACTAAAACCAAAAACAACACCACTACATTCAGAGGCTGACTGATAATGGATTCTGGTGTTACAACAAGATGGGGAAAAGCTGATTTTAAATTAATAGGCCAATATTTTTAATTAAAAATGACTTTTTATATTTGAACAAAATATTAAAATATGAAAACATTTGTTTTTATTTACACTACTGTTCAAAAGTTTAAGGCCTGTAAGATGTAAGATTTTTTGTAATGTTTATGAAAGAAGTCTCTTATGCTCACCAGATCAAAAATACAGTAAAACTCTAAATTCGTTAAACATTATTACTATTAAAAAAAAATGAATACGAAGTTTGAAAAAAACAGCAGTACTTGAAGCCTATTGTAACATACATGTATTTCTGTAACTTTGAATCAATTTAGTATGTACTTTTTGTATAAAAATATGAAATTCTTTAAAAAGAATCTATCTTTAACAACAGTGCAAATGCCATTTATTACAAAATAACTTTTAACTTCAGCTAGGCTATGAGTGTTATATGAAAATCCAGTCATGCAGTCAAAATTGTGGTTATTAGTTCAAGTCGATCAGCTAAAAAAAAAACTAAAAGGCTAACTAATTCAGCATAAAATTGCATTGACAAATTACAGTCTTTCTATTCAGGAAAAACAAACCAAAAATATTGATTACTGCTGAGATTTTTTGTCCAATTAAATGCTCCTGGGAATGACAATGTTCCAATATAATAACACCAACATCTACAAACCAATCATGTTCAAGGCATGATGTAATTATAAAGGAGTTCAAAGTCCCACCCAAACTTCCTGTTTGAAAAGAAAATTCATCAACACAGTAATATAAAGTCCACACTTCAATATATTTCATGGGACTTTTAAACCTCGCAAACCTAATTTCATAATGTGGTCCACAGAGGGTTAAGTACACACAGCAGCTCTCAGTTTACTTTGAGAAGTGAATGAAAGTTACAGAGAGTCAGATGCCAATTCAGTAACTGCTCTGATGGATTCAGTTAATGATTCTGTAGAATAATTTGAATGAGTTTTTTCAACCGATTTATTACTACTCTGGTCTACACTGGTTTTGCTGTATCTTACAGTGTTGACCACAGCTGCTGAGACGCACTGAAAGTCATTGTGTGTATCTTACAGTGTTGACCACAGCTGCTGAGACACACTGAAAGTCATTGTGTGTGGGGTTGAAGCAAAATGCATCGTTACACTTTACAAAAAATTTAAAAATCCACCTGCACTTTAATGGGTGTGTATTTTTTGCAACTAAATAAATGTCCAATCCACTCACCTGTAGCAGGTGTTTTCGGAGCAGGGGTTGTGCGCTCGCACAACCACAAAGACATGCTGAAAGTGTGAGCGGATGTTCTTGGGGCTAAAAGGCTTTGCTCCAGGCTCTTCAAACACGATTGTAACTATGTCGTTTCCAATGTGTCTTTTCCTTAACAGCTATAAAACACAAACAACATAGTCGTTCTAATGCAATTAAATCTGTAATGTATTGCAACAATTAAAAATTTCAATTTTAATATTTTTAAAATGCAATTTATTCCTGTGATGGCAAAGCAAAATCTTCTGCAGCCATTGCTCGATTAATCAGTGTCACATGACCCTTCAGAAATAATTTTTAACGTACTGTTTTGGTGCTTAATAAACATTTTGTTATCAATGTTGAAAACAGTTGTGGTGCTTAATATTTTTGTGGAAACCATGATACATTTTTGCAAGAGACTTTTTTGAATAAGAAAGTTAAAAAAAAACTTTTTGAAATAAAAATATACTGTAAAATTATAAATGTCTTTGCTGTCACTTCAATTTAAATTTGAACTGCATTTAAACTAATAATTTTATTAAGTGAGGATGCATTAAATTGACCAGTTACTTCCAAAAAAAACCTTCTGACCCCAAACATTTAAACAGTGGGGTATGCGATGGTCTAACAATGAAAGAAAAAGATCAATTATTATAATGGTGTACGTCGTTGGAGAGCTTACCTGCTGTTTGTTATTGGGCGTGTAGGGCAGCATTGTAGACACATGG
>JAUZSZ010000134.1:18686912-18697491 GCA_034780575.1 Labeobarbus marequensis
GAAGCGTCGCTACTTGTAGCTAGCTACTCCCCAACACTGCAAACAGCTATGTTTCTATAAAGAGAAACAAAGGGTTATCCTGTTCACTCAGAGTTCATACTTTGGCTTACACAGCTCCACTTTGAGCACTGTACAGCCCAATTAAACAGCTTTCCATCCGTAGATGATTCTTTCATGGATGAGCAAGAGCTTTCTTTTAATTAGCAGGAATGACTAACGGAAAAAATGAGCTGAAATAATGGAGGGTGAGAGAGGGAGCAACAGCTTGAGGCTGTTGGGTACAGTCGGGCCATTGACCTGATGGCAAACATTTTAAATGTCCGGCTTGATTGGAAACAACACTCTGTAACAAAATAAATAGGAATAGGTAAGCTTCATTAGCTACTATGAGGTCATGCATATGCTGAGTGCAGAGCTATGAATACTACGTTTACAGTGGATCTACAACCTTGGCAATTCTAATATGAAGTTTAGGGAAAAACTCAAAATCTGATGTTTAGGTATCATGCACTCACTGCCTCTCTGAATCCATGTCAATTGTAAAACATGCATCTGTCCCTGATTTTGCATGCTATAGGTTTTAAGGGTTATATAGGCCTTCATCTAATGTCTTAATACAATGGATAAGTTTTCTTTTTATCCAATAGCATATTTAAATGAACTTAAAATAATTTCACTGACGTTACTTTGAACGAATGAACTCTGATCATGATATAATATCTGACACCTCTGTTTATGGGACCATGGAATTCTTCACCAATCACCTGAGATGTAAATACCGTGTGACTAATTATTTAGGCGCTCATTGATAGGAACTCTTCCAAGCTCTTCAGTGACTGTCTTTGCTCCCCTTCAAAGAGTGGTAACTGTATATTATTAGCGATATCTTTTTGTTTGCAGTAATTTAGTCAGTTAATTTTGAATGGCTGTCAATGCAAGTGCTGTGTCGGATGTATTGCTATGTAAAACTCAAACAGCAAAATAACATACAATGGGTGTATGGACAATAACCAGTCACAGAAGTGAGTCAGAGGATTTAAATGCAACATAAAACAGGTACCTAAAAGGCCATCAGTGTACACAGAAAAACACCCAACTGTCATCTCTTTTTCTTTCAGCATACAATATACATAAGGACCTCAAGAATGTAAAAAACTAGGTGAGTGTTTATCATCTTTATCTGCTCAACTTGTCATTTCTGTTTGCTGAAAGTTCAGAACTAGAGAAAATTTTCCTTCAAGAGCCACAGAGGATGAAATTTCAGCCAACTGTTCATGCTGAGAGTGATTATAGACCTTTTTATCAGTACCAACACTATAGAATGATATAGAGTGATGATCAGAAGCTTATTGGTGAAAAAGAATATATTGTATTAAAATCAGGGGCCAGGAATCCACTCGCTATTAGGTGATGGATTCTTCCATCTGTGCTGGCAAGGTCAAGCTTCTTGTCTTTGAGTCTTGTTATTGCTCTCAGTAGTTCTCCTCTACACAGATTTTGCACATTAGTTTCGATATGACTAGGCTGCAGCCTCTTTTTCCCTTAAATTATTAGCTCACTATTTCCAGTGGTCCCTGGAAGATTGATTCTGACAGGATTTTTAAGACTAATGCACGTGCTACCATAACCTACTTATTAAAAGTGAAAAGGAAAAATTTGTGTTCAGATGAAGTAATGACACATTCCGACCTGCTCTTAACAGCAGGAAGAGTGCTTTGACCATGACTGTTTTTCAAAGCATTTCCTTCCTTGTTGAAATGGACAAGATGTACCAAAAGAAGCACTTGGTTTTCTTCATGCTTTCCCTGACCTGATATTTAGGGAATAAGCTGTATCTGGTCATATGCAATGGAGCATACGAGATTGATGTATCAAAAGTATAAGCCAAGTTACCTGCTGTTCTTCTTTGTCACAGTAACAGACTAATGTAAGTCTCACAAGCCTAAAGTAAACATTGCAGTAACAGTTCCCAGTTTATTTTGAATTTGGACATACCTGATGAAGACGTTTAAGTGAGTCACAGTTATGAACTACGTAGCATCCTTGGGCTTCGTTTCCCGAAAACATTGTCTTAAAAGCATTTGCATCAATGGTCTCAATGATCTACTTAAGTTTGCAGTGTTCTTTAGTATTGCAGCCTTGAACAAATCAGTGACTGGTAAGTCTGATTTAAACTAAAACTCATGATCAAGTTCAAGGCTGATTTGTGAATCTTTTTGCCTGGCTCAATGAAAAGAACCAGTTCATTTTATGGAGGTATACACTTCCTAGAGTGCATTTTAAAGTATTGTTATACTTTTTTTCTAGTCAGTTTTGCCACTGCCTGAAGGTTCTGGAGCCCTGTTTGAGGTAGAAATGATATAGGATTTTTGTGTTTTGATGGTGATGAAAGAATGTGTAGGCATTTCAGTTAGTTTTCAGAATTTTTTGTGACTAAGTCTCATAAATCATGACTGTTTACAAAAATTCAACTGCAAATTTACTGTTACACACCTGGCGAGGGTTATTTTTAGTCTGTCTTAAGCTTATCAGGATGTCTAACTATTCAAAAACAGCTTAACCTGTTAGAAGATATTCTGTGGTTTTGATTTAAGATAGAGAAGCCCTTGCTCTTAGCCCATGCATTCCAGCACCATAAGAAGTTTGGAAAGTAATACCACTCTTCTTTGAAGTGCCCCCCAAGATCAAGTCTTTGACATCACTAACTCATTTCATGTCTAAGCAAATAACCCTCACCTTCTTGAAGTTCCATTCATTTTGCAATAGAGTGGATTGATGGTCGTCTGGACTTCTGGCCGACTTGCTTTGTAGACCGTATTGGCTTGTGACTGTGTTGTGTCGCTGACGATTGACGAACCAGTTAAAAGCTCTTTTGTTAGAGACGTTATTATGGTTTAGAGAGAAAAACGTTTAGAGAGCTTGAGATATTTTCGAGACATGAGATATGGGGCAAGCTGAGCTTAAAGTTGTCTTAATTGAAAGCATCAAAGAGTAACGAAACACCAAAGAAATCGCTTAAATCTTGAATTATCCATCGTGGGTCTTTAGTAAACAGGCAGAGGCCCTACTGGGCTGGTTAACCACACACACTGAACTGGGATCAGGCCTTTAGAAGCTGCGTTGGGGAACATCTGTCAGTGCGGTGAAGCTCTCATTCACTCAGTATTTGTGGGTGGTTTGTTGTGCTATTTTGGATTGGGTGCTGCTGCTAAGGGCCAGTCTGGCAGAGAGAAGTGTGGGGAAAGCCACAGTGGCGTCTGTCTCCTGGGGCCCTCAGCTGAAGAACTCGTTGAGGACCCAACCATTTCGTTCTGATGACTGTGATGCTCTAAAAATGACTTAGGGGTCACCTCCGGATAGATTTTATGAACTTGTAACAGCATAGATGTGATTATTTGTGACAGTATGTCATCTTACACACAAAGTACAGTTTTTATTCACCCTGTCTTTTCATTTATTATTTACTATGTTAATTTTGGTTAAAGAGTGCCCTCACACTTTTTCAGTGGCTTTGGTTTTGGAACCATTTTCTGAAGAACATTTTAAGTCTTAATTGTTAAAGATTTATATGTCATGGCATAAAACAAAACAACCAGCTACAATGTGAATAACAACATTGCAAACTTTAATTTGCAGCAAAACATTATTTGAAAATTAGGCCAAAAGATAAAAGTACTTAACAGCTTTTAATGACATTGGGGAAAATTAAAAATGACTTTTAATTTAAAGGTGTTTGTTTCATATAGAGACACTATTGTGAAATTGTGAAATATGCATAGATAAATATTTAGGTTAATAATGAAACTGACTTTATTACATCACTTGTAGTACTACATAGCAATGAGGGCTAAATTACTTTAGAATTCTTTTGGCGTGATTTGCTTGACTGTTCTCTGATTGCTGGAGATTTCTATGCAGAATTTACATAGAATTTACATGTAGTATTTCACCAGTAATTACACTGTTAAATGATTATTTTAAAAACAAATTGAAATAATGCAGGCTGATGGCTTCAACAAAAGCATATACCATTGATTAACAACCTTGAAGCTCACAGTATGTCTGTATTTAAAGATTTTTTCTATTGCTAAAAATCAGTTTCCATTGGAGAAAAAATGAGGAATTATCTCCCAGAAACCTGACTGCACTTTATAGTGACCATTTGATATTCACAACAGAATTAACTTGTTTTGTTGTTTGTTTGCTTTTGTGGTTAAAGAATAATCCAGCCAGCAATGTGGAAAACCCAAGTGCATACGTTGTCCAGTTGAACCATTTTTGCCACAGCTGGCATGCTTGCTAAAGCAAAACATGGAGACAGGCCAAGAAACTTTGGATTAAGTTTCATTGGTATAATGTAAATGCACAAATGACGCTTGTTAAAATCCCAAAGGAGGAAAACATTATGCCATGTAACCACTTTAGTACTGAGATTCACCCAGTGGTTCAGTGGTCAAGAAAAGTACTGATGATTTTTAAATGTCTTACATTAATATGGATTCGCTCTCTCTGGCTTTGTTCACTTATCTAGTGTGCTCTGATGACCACTATTAGCATTTGTAAGGGGCTTATGAATTATTTGCTAATGTACTAGTTACATGTGAAACTCTGTCTTATACCAGCTTAATGAAGCAGGACCTGCTAATGCAGAGAATAAGTCTTTGCTCATATTTTCTTGAATACAGTCCAGTCCATTATTTGTTGTATAAACTCAAGTTCAAGTAGCTGTATGATTTAAGGGAGAGTGTGTAGTTGAAATCAGCTTCTTTTAAAATATTACAAATGTCATAATGATTTATTGAGTCTGATATGTAAGGATAATGCCCAGGCACCTCTTTGTGGGAAATGCAAAGTGCCAGTTGGCCCCTATTGGAACAACATTGTGAGTAACTTTAAAGTAGCCCAGTTGGTTTTCATTTGGAAATATGCAGTAATATACATTTGGACCACACTGATGTTTATCCTAAAAAATATTGAAAAAGTATTGCTTAGTCTCGAAGTATCTCATTCTACTTGAGCAGTCTGAAGCTGACCAATGTCTGAGTCCAGTTTGTTGTTGAAATGAATTTACTCCATATATCCCTATCAGGATATTAACAGTCAGTAGTTTTGAATCTGAGTTGTTCTCTTAATGGGGTTGCTTGCCAAGGGTCAGTCATTACGGTCAGTTCCACAACATTACAGTCAATTCAAACACATTAACTACAAACTACAAAAAATTACCTAAAAAATACAAGTTCAATCTGATGTCACCATTTTAAATGATCGATAGATCTAATATTGTTACAGTAAGCAAAATAATTTTTTGTCTGTCTTCTCAAATGGGTACTGGTTTGCATTAAGTTCTTTGACATTTCAAATGATTCCAGTAAAGTCATTTTAAAGTCTAAGCAGCTCTTTGCTCCAGCCTTTACTTGGCATGTCAGCAGTGTTCTTTCTCTTTATTAGTTGCCTAGTCTGTGACAAATTTGAATCAGAAAGCTGTCTCAAACCCTCAATTTCCAGCCTGACATTAGAAAGCCACAATAATATTCATTCACCTGATCCAAAAGCCTCAGTCACAGGTTAGTGCTTGTTTCTCTTGAGTCCACGTGACCCGTTTCGCTTGTATTAGTGAGCGCAGTCTCTCTCAGTTCTTGGAGCATTGTGTTACATCGGGACGCTCGCGCTCGCTCATAAAAGCATGCAGTCATTTAGTCTGAAGCACTCTCCAGATCACGTCCAAAAGGCTTAAATGTCATTATGAGGCAGACCTGGCTCTGCATCTGCCATATCTTTATTACCGTTGCTTTAATGGCTTCTGTGGGAGTGAAGTCATCTACTTACATCTTAGATCTGAATCTTATGCAAAGGTCCTCTGATCTCATTTCCTCTGTTAAAGGCAATGGCTCATCAATGAAAAGATGCAGTGAAGATTAAAAAAATGTGTGTCTGCAAAGATAATCCAGACTGACATGTCTTGAAAATTATGCACGCTTGAGTTTGACCCAAATGATTTTGACAAACACATCATATTTTTTCGACTATTTTTCTGAACTGAATTATGCTCGTCAGTTCTGGCAGCTCTGTTATCAGCTGTCCAAGATGAAGGCTGGTGGAATCCCATTTTTCTTGGAATAGCTTGTTTTTGTCTGCTAACTGATTTATTTTTTATGTTATACTGGATGTGACATTCCTGTTTCTTCTGACACTAAATCAGTTGTAGGTTGTATCGAAAGCCTTTTAGGTAAATCATTGTTATGTCACATTAATGTCTTTTCGAATGCTTATGATATTTTATCTGCTGCCAGGGATTGCTTTGGGTGGATTTCTGGAGGGGAAAAATTATGGATCTCATATGCTGTATGTCATTAAAACAACATTGTTTCTGAGAAAAAATTTACTTTGGGTGGCATATTATTCATTATATTATTATTGGCTTTATTCAAACAGTTCCTGCAAAAAAATCCCTGTTCATCAAGTTAATCAGCAATGCCTGCACTATAATTTTACTCTGTGTTATTTGGACAGTCGTAAGCGGTGTTTGTTCCAAGTTCTTTTGTGCTTCAGCCAGTTCTGAACTGACACAGAGGTGCACAAACCACAGGATTGGCCGAACACTTGTCAAGCTGTCAGGCATGAGCAGTGC
This sequence comes from Labeobarbus marequensis, assembly GCA_034780575.1. Lineage (NCBI taxonomy): Eukaryota > Metazoa > Chordata > Actinopteri > Cypriniformes > Cyprinidae > Labeobarbus > Labeobarbus marequensis. The sequence continues at coordinate 18,693,541 of JAUZSZ010000134.1, forward strand.
AGTCTGGCTCACTCTGAGTTTCTGCATTCTCAAACTTGCTAGATTCTTAATACATGGCAGCCGCTCTTCTGCCACGTGGCAAGCGCCATAAAGAGCAGCTTTCTTTTAGTTTGAGGTACATAGTTTTGAGATTTAGCTCATGCCGAATCTCTTTCCCCTGTGCCAGACTCCAGCCTGAGGTGAACCTCAGTGCACAAGTACACCACTCAACAAACCAGGTAAGACCACCCTTGAGAATTACACTGTCAGGGCCAAATCACATTTTTGGGGGCTTATGCAGCATTTAGAATATATTTTGTCTGATATTTTGAGGGTTAAATGGATAGATCACCCTAAAAGTGAAAATGCTATCATCATTTTCTCACTTTCATGTTGTCCAAAACACAAATTTATTTCTTGTGTGGAACAGAGAAGTGAATTTTTGGAGAATATCTTGACTACCCCTGACTACTGAAAGTGAATGAGAAATGAGTCTGTCAAGTTCCAAAATGACAAAAATTTGTCTATAAAAGTGATTCAGATGATTCTAAACATCATCTGATGCCATCCTATACTTTTTTTTGGTAAGGAACTGATTGAAATTTGAATCACCGCTCACTTAATGTTGTCATCTGTCCTCCCTCTTTTTGGTGGACTGATGAGAGAAGAAGTGATCTTTTGAGACTGATCTTTTCAATGAGTTGGTTGATTCAGTTCTCAAAATCGATCTGAATGTTTAATTCATAAATTGGACTCTTAATGAATGAATGATGATGAATGATCAAACAAATTTGAATTAGTATGTATCTAGTGTGAATCAAGTATCAGTCCCTTTCATAATACTTTTTTTTTGCTTTTTTAAAAAAATATTTTTAGGCATGACACCAAAGTTCTCGTTTATATTCATGGAAAACAGTAGTTGGAATATTCTTCAAAAATTAATTTTTCATGTTCAGGGGAAGAAAGAAAGTCATGGGTTTAGAATAACGTGATGGTGAGTAAATGATGACAAACTGTCATTTATTTCTGGTGTCTGTTTTTGTGGCAGTGAACCCTCAGACACCAGTGGACACAGATGATAAATTATATACTTGCTTAGGAGACCTTTAAATATCAAATGCACATCACTTGGGAATGTAATGCCTATAATTTACAGACATGGTCAAGCCATGTTCAGTTTTATAGTAACCTACATGTGTGGCTTGTGGTCTTAATTCAGATTAAAAATATATTGTACATCCTATTTGCCTGTCAAAGTCAGCAAAAAAGAGGTTCTTGTTTCTTTTTTGTATGGACTGTTAAACATGTTAAGCTCTTAGACAAGGCACGTGAGTCTTTTAGTATAGAAACCTAACTTCCGCTCATGCATTCATGCCATTGTCTGCCATTCAGGGTTCACACACCCTCTCACAGTCCATCCTGACCAGACCTAGGTATTAAATTGTAAGAAGAGCAATACAGACCAGGTGCAAACAAAACGTGAAATACTTTGAGTGGGTGGAACTGCAGGTCATGGAGGAGAAGGTTTACCATGCCTCTTTACATTTTTATAGGCCTTGAGATTTACTGTTTCCCTCTAAGGGACTGAGATTCTCCCCCAACAGCATGGGATTCCTCTCTGAAAGATTGAGCTGACATATAAACAGGCTGCCAAAGATGATCTGGATGAGCCTCTAGTTTATAACCAGTCACCATTTATGTAAATAACCTTTCACTTATGCTGCTGCTTTTCATCATGGTCTGAATTAACATCTGATGGCCTTGATGCTTATCTGAGGAGTTTTCTCCCCAAAGTAATAAAGCACATTTTTGTTGAATGATAGCGTCTACAGTGGCTTTAGTTGTTTGGCAATATTTGGAGTTTGTTGAACTTGTGTTGATGTTGAAAGTACTCAAGCAAGTTCCTTTATGCAGTTATTTAAACTTCATTCAATTAGTGTTTTTATATTGTTCGTCAGTGTTTCTTTTAAGGGGGAATTCCTTTATTCTTAAGTTTTTATAGATTTGTTTTGTTTTTATTTTTGTTTTTTTGCATTTTTGTAAAATGTAATTGTATCGGTGTTTATGAAATTAGAATTTGTATTAGTATTATGAGAATGACCAGTTTCCATAGATTTTTGCTGCCCCTTTTTTTTTTTTTTTTGCAGAAATGAAATCTGTAAGTAAAAAATATATAACATATCTTTCTTTCAGACTTTAACAGTCATCATTACCATCCTGCTGGGATACCTCAAACACCATTGGATTCACACACTGTTTTTTAAGCAATGTTCCTGACCAGGAAGTCAGTACTTGTTGTTCCTTAAGTTCTTATTAGGAAACTTTCACACAGCTTTCTCACTCTTTTTTTATGTCTGCCAGTGCAAACTATTTGTGGAAGTCATCCCTGTCTGTAGCAATGTTTCTGATGGAGTCCAGACCAGAGGAAATGCCAGGTGTTCCCAGATAAGCTAGCTTTCCTCCATTCTGGAATAAAGCACACTTCAGACCGACCACATTCTCCCAGGGATCAAATAAAACCCACCAAGAGAAGCTCTCTCTGCCGCCATTCAGAAATATTTAGACTCTAGAACAGTGTTTGAGCCATTTTTCAGCAAAATCCACATAACATGCTTTCTGAACGACTGTTTTCTTAAGAACAGCCATCCTATGGCCAAGTGAGACACTTTGATAGTGTACTTGGAATTTTGAGGATCATACTAAATATGAATAAAGATGAATAGAGATTTTATTTAAACTTACTATTAAATCAACAAGCAAATTGATTACAGTTAGGATATTTCCTTATACACCATTAAAGGTTAAGGTAGATGATCCAATGAAACCTCTTAATTTTGCTATAAAAACAGGAAAACTTGTAAAAATCTGGACCAGGAGACTAATGGGCCCTTAATTTACAGCAGACATCAAAACCATTTACAATTCTGATGCAAAATGGCACTGGTCCAGACTTATTTGGCCCAAGCAAGTGTGTTCAGTAAGACTGAGACGGAAGTATGGCTACAGTAAATGGGCTTTCAGCATATTATATGCTGTCCTGAAGATATTTGTGACATTTAAGTTCCTAATACTTGCTTTGCCATTTATGTACGCTGCAGTAATTTCTCCACGGGGAGCTGCTGAGCAGAATATGTTTGCGTTAATATATTACTGTGTTGATTAATGGACTACACTAGGCTCTTCGCTCTCTGCTTTATATGAATAACCCAAATAAACATTAGGGATGTACAGTGAACATGGCTTTGAGTGTTGTCCTGGTTTTAGTAAAACATTGAGCTGCATTTAAGGATAAAAGGTTAGCCTGGCATGAATTTGCAATATGGGTGCAGATTATTTATCTAGGCCAACATGAGGATCTAAATATTTCCATACTAGTCTTATATTCTGTCTATATAAATACTACCTGGAAAGAGACTTACTTCATTATTCTGTTTTCTCTTTGATAAATGATGATCAGAAGCCTGAAACAATTAACAAGTTGGCAGAGTGAGAAACCTGGAAGGTGTAAATCAGCAGGGAGGCCACAGGCTCCAGGAAGGTGAAACCACATTAAAAATGTCTGATGTACCACCTATTTTTCCAGTTTATGCTATCAAAATATCACATTTTGAGTACACAAAGTACAAGAAAAAGTACTAGATAACACCATAGAGTTGCAGCGTATCACATTCTTCTTTTCTGGTGTTCGGTAACATTTTTGTAGGAGTTCACTGAGTGTTTATAGTCTTGTGTGTTGGAACTAGGCTATGCCAGTGTGGTTACTACCAGAGAGCACAAACGAAACTGTCCATTCAGCAAGGTTATATGGCGGGTCAACGAGAAGCATGACGGAAGCTTCGCTAAATAAAGGGGAAATTTGTGGCCGTTGTGAGATTGCCCTGCTTAAATCAGCTAGTTATATGGAATCATAAGGGCTATAATCGTGGTCACCTAAATACGACCTTTAGATTAAGGAATGGAACGGTTTAGCCT
>JAUZSZ010000134.1:18704897-18717449 GCA_034780575.1 Labeobarbus marequensis
TTGCACCCTCAGATTCCAGATTTTCAAATAGTTGTATCTTGGCCAAATATTGTCTTATCCTAACATCAATGGAAAGCTTATTTATTCAGCTTTCGGAAGATGTATAAATCTCAATTTCAGAAAAATTGACCCTTATGACTAGTTTTGTGAACCAGGGTCGCATATAATATAAAATGATCACATTTTTATTTCATATAAATAGCTAATAATATTTTATTATTTTAAGTGATAAATAAATATGCCTATTGGCAATAAACTAGACCAAACTGAATTTGTGTATTATGCTGTTAGTTACAACCCAGATAAAGCTTTAAAATATGTCTGTGTAAAGCATTAAAAAGTACAGGAGCTCAAGGCTTGGAATAAGGCTTCTAATGTTTGTGCTGCTCTCTAACAGTAGCCCTCAAAGAATGCTGGTAATTAGCTCTGTAATCACAGGCTTTGGAAAATCTGCAAAAATACACAGCTGATCTCTGTGTGAAAGGCTTTTATCTGTGGTTTGTGGCGGTTTTCTAACGTGTGATCAGTAGCTGTCGTCTTTTGTTCTCAGTGATAAATATTCATAGCATGACCACAAATTAGGACCATTGGGCAATAAATCCAAATGAACAAAACTAAAAGTTAGATAGTGAGAGCAGGTTAACAATTAATGACATATATGTGCAATATCTGTGTAATATTGAAATCATTTGCTGTCAGAGATCAGTGTTTTTAAAGCCAGGTGGTGATAAATCGATTTTAGTGAATTGATCCAGTTTTCTAACATTCTAGTGTTCTTCTCATTTTTTAAAATGTATGTCATCCCACATTGTTTAATCTACCACAGGTGTGTGATAGGAGACAGAGCAGATGACATCTACTGAATAGATTGGCTATGTTTGCAAAGATGGTTGGATGATGGCGGTGACGATAAGCAAAGCTTTTCAGGTGAAGTTACAGTGGATCAGTAGAGATGATAACATTCCCAGCAGCATATTCTTATGTTATGCAATGTTTAAGCACATATGGGCCTCTTGTTTTGATCAATTCGTTCCTTTCAAACACTTCCATTTGAGAGAAAGCTGGAGGAATGTGCGCAGATGTCTTAGATCAAGGTGTGATATTGCACATGTGGGACTGTAAGTGAGCACAGAAAGGTTTGATGGAGACTTTGCAAAAACTTTGGTTTAATTTCATAAGGTGAATTATTGGAGTGTCACCAGAGGTAAGATTGTTTGAATTCAACCCACAAGTGGAAATGTGGCTGGAATGTGGGTTTTATAAGTATATTGTGTAATAGCCTAGTTGGAAAACTGACATATTTTTTTATAAAGAGAGTTTTTCTGGGTTGTTTTGCTTTTTGCAAACGACACTTGGGTCAAAGACAAATAAAAATGTCCAAGATAAAGAAAAGGAGGAGTATTAGTTTAAAGCATGTGCCAAGTTCCATGTTGGTTTCATTTGGGTTGAAAAAAATTTAATAACTCTAAAAATTTGCTAAAATATCATGTCAAGTAAATATTGAAAACATGTATTTATAAGTTATATTAAATTGTAAATTTTGTTATTTGATTGATCAAAAATACAGTAAAACATTAATCTTGTGAAATATAATTAAAATGTATATATTGTTTAAAATAGGTTTAAATTTTACTGATTTAAAAGTATTTCACATTGGATTTACCAAAATGCATTTTATGATTGAACGTTGTAGTTTAAATTTTTTTCTTCCTTAGGATATCAGGATATTTGTATCTGTGACTTTTTTTTTTGGACCATATGCTTTAGAGAAATAGTGAATTTTAAAAACATGCTTGTCATAGAAGAGGTGTATTCAATTAATTTTATGTATAAAATGCATTTTTTACTTATTTTTATTTTTATTTTTTATAAATTCAAATAAAAAATAGCCAACCTCCGTTGTCAAGAAAAACTGCCATACTCTCTTCATCAGGCCAGTGAAATGAATACTGATTTGAATGTCTAAACATGCACAAACCAGGTGTTCATGTACAAAGAGTTTGTTGACAAATTTTCTATAGAGCTCTCACCTGGTGGGCACCATTCTGGGGTTTGTAAATCAGCAAAAATTTCCCACAGCGGGGACAAAGACTGCGCTATTCTCTTTCAGTGCCTGTTCCCGCTAAGTGTATATGAGAAACTGGATCAATTGATGGTGTTGATTTGAACAGTGGCTACAACAGCAACAAGTATTTGTTTCAGTAGCTGTTCAGACAAAGCTCTGGTTTCATATTAAAGTAGGATATTCAGCGTTCTCCTTTGAGTGACTGAATCAGATGGGCACAGCTGCAGAGCAGCAAGTGTTGGCAGTGTTGTAGGTCTAATGTTCATTGTTCAAGTGAGAGGCCGAGGAGGATTAGGTGTGTGAGTGTGTGTGTTTTTTATCTCCCTCAGCACTATGTGTTGCTGTGAGGTGTTCGCTCCTGCCTCACTCTCTAAAGGAGCTCATTCATGCATCTGAGGCAAAGAGACCAGCACTCCGTAGGCTCACATTTCTGTGGGCCTTTTGTCTGGCCCCGCAGAGAGTGCTGGGGAAGTAGGGATGTGCGCAACCTAATATTAGCCCTCATGTTTGTTCACTCGCTCCTCTGTTCTTCGATATTATCATCGCTAGAATGGGTGGAAAGTGCCATGGAAATAGAACAAGCATTAGCATGATTATTCCTATTACTAATGAAAAATCTATATAAAGTTAAACTATATATTATAAGCCATATATATTTGATTCATATATAGTTTAATTTGATTTAAAAAAATAATAATTTTAAATATGCTATTTATATATTCAAACATTTCATATTATATAAGAATTGAACTAATTGTATTCTTATTTATTTAAATTTGGATTTATATATTAATATAAAAATATATATTCATATTTACATTAAAATGCTTGTTTTATGTATAGTTTAATTTGAATTATTTTTTAATATGTCACGTTTGCTATACATGTGCTAAACATCTAATAATAAAAATAAATAAAATTTAAATTTAACTTTTTGCATTAAAGCTTTAAACAAGTAAAAAATTTAAAAATGACTGTGAAATATAATATAGAAAAATAAAAATGTATATATAATGAAATTATTATATATATAATATAAAATTAAAAATTATATATAATTAATAAAATTTAAAATTATAAAACAGGAAAAACAAGGGCACAAATATATCTCTTTTTGAAATGAAGCTTTAAACAAGTTTAATAAAGCTTTTAAACAAGTAGACAGTGTAATTCTTTATCAGTTGCATATATGGAAACCAAAACATTTGCAGGGTAAATATTGTGGCACAGAGGCATCTTTCAGCTGTCTGTGGTGGTCACTTATAGATAGGCTGCCGTCAGATCCCTAAGAAGTGCACACTGTAAGTTGGCCAGAACTTATGCAACACGGCACCTCAGTTCATCCATCTTGTCCAGACAGTCTGCTCTGCCCACTGTTCAAACACTGGAGGATCTGGCTTCAGAGCTCAGCTAACAGATGAATTAACAGAAAGGAATCTGAGGTGATTCACCCAGTGTGTTACCGCAGATCATCAAAAGACAGTTTTCTAAGATAAACTGATTGACTTTAAATCAACTCATTGTTAATACTGAGGAGACTGGGGTTGGTTGGTACAGGTTCATTTCTGGTTCATATTAGGGTGCAGTCACAGATAAATATTTGCTCTCTTGGCCCACACTCATTGGGTATCTTGCAGGTTATTTCTGCACACCAGTAGATGGCGACAAGTGACTGTCTTTATAAGTGATTTGAATGATTCATTCAACCGATTCAAAACAAATAAGTGAGCAATTGAAAAAGTCCTTCAAAGGATTTATCAGTAACACTGGTTTATTCAGGAACAAACTGAGTGAGTCATTGAATCTGTCACTCAACCAATTCATTTAAGAACATTGATTCATTCACTACTACGTGTTTGTCGGAAACATGACATTTGATTTTCTGTAGCTTCCTTTGCAACCATTTTTGCTGCAGGAGTCAAAATCAACAAAAATACCTGACCGTTTTTTGTCTAAAATGTTAGTTTCGCAATATTACTGTTTAGTAGCATTTGCACAGAGCATCTGATGACCAGTGTTGTGCAATACCTCCCCATGCTTAGCGAGTACTGTATGTTTATGGAAGCTGTGAAACCTGATACAGTTTAAAGAGATGCAGTTTACTTTAATATGGACATGTGTGTCATAATAGTCCTCAAACTGTGTTATGCTATGGAAAGCAGTTATACAGAGAGCTCATCTGTTCTGTCAGGCCAGAATGAATGTGTCCATTTATGACTTGCGTTTCTCCTCAGGGTGACTGAAAGTGGCGATCTCTACACGCGTGTAATGCTTCTCAGCTGTCTGTCACACAGCAAGCGTATGATGTCACAACCTTGTCCAGCTTTTCCTGAGCTTGAAACAAAATGGAAAAGCAAACACCTGTAGGTGTAACATCCCCTCTCACGCGATGTCAAGCAGGCTGCAGGAGAGCACGGTCACTACTGGGATGTATGCATATGACAGTTGAGCCTGGTATTTCACACATCAGTGAAGTGTGGCTGTAAACGGTAACAACATTGCCTGGGTGAAGCCTCAGTCTTCCTTTCACTGCTCAGCAACTATTCAGTCCTAAAATTCTTGTGCATTTTTTAAAAATATTCTGCTCAAATGAGAGAACTTTGATACTATACTAGGCTTTACTGTTGTATATAGATATGTTTGGTGGTAATATCTGATTTCTGTGGAATAGAAAACCACATTTCCTTATACAGTTGCAAGAAGACATCTGTGAACCAGTGTTGTTATCATTTACTAAAACTATTAAAGTAATTTTCTATAACTGAAATAAAGATAAAAGATAGGTTACACTTTATTTTGATAGTCCACTTTAGACATTCTACAAACTATAAGTAACTTTGCATCTACATGTCAACTAATTCTCATTCATTTGCAGCTACATGTCTACTAACTCTCAGAGTAGACTGTTAGGTTAGGTATAGGGTTAGTATAAGAAGTTGACATATACTTGCAAAGTTTCTTATAGTTGTCTTATAGTCTTATGTTGTGGACCCATCAAAATAAAGTGTTAGAAGATATTAACAGACAGTATGACTGCTTGTCACTTACTGTTAGTAGAATGTCTAAAGTGGACTATCAAAATAAAGTGTTACCAAAATATTAGATGAAAACTAAAACAAAAATTAGATGTGTTGACTCTGCAACCAAAGAAAATAAGTCTAAACTGAAGAATTAAAATTAATACTAAAACTGACTGGGATGCATGATGTATATGCATCACATTAGTTAGCAACCGATATTAGAAATTTTTCATTTTTTGATATCAGGCAGCCAATATTTGGGTATTCAGATGTTTAATACTGTATACTCATTTCTGCTACTTTTACATGTAGATGACATTTGCTGCCATTTAACACTCAAGTCGATTTTTTAAAAAATTGGCCATTTATCGGTTAAAGGTTGATACCTCCTTTAAAAAACCAAACAAAATAAAAAACATGAAAATGTATCACTGTGTATATTAATTGTTTAACATATGTATATAACATGTGTATGTGTATACAAGTTGTTTAAAGACTGTATTTGTCTTTATACTTGAAGAATACAATTTTATGACCAGCTTATACATAAGTGTAATGTAAATCCAAGGGTTCATATACTTTTTCCTACAACATTCACTTTCAAAAATAAGCATGAAAGTCATTATTCATCATACGTGCTGTTTTATTTCCACATGTATAGCAGCTTTGCCTGGTGATTTGATCTGTTTGTTTGCTGTCTGATACAGTACAGTGGTGGGAGCTGCATGAATTACAGGATCCGTTTTAACCATGAGTTAGCAGGAGCTCACTGCAGGAAATTAAAAGCTAGAGCAACTTCCTTTCAACTTCCCGCATGGCCTCTCATCTTGTGCCAGTGCCTTAATGAATAGTAAATTATTAGTCTCTGGCTTCCTTTTTCGCCACAGACAGTTTACAGTAGACGTTCACCTTGATTCATCATGGAAAACAATATTTTATGCTATTGTACACTCAAAATAAACATATGAGAGTACTGTATACACAGTGGTTTCATATTGGTCAAATGGAATAACAAAGACTGTCATTACAAATGTGAGAATGTAAGACAGCAACTAACGGCTCCAAATTACTACGATAAAGCTACAGTAGCTGTAGCTTTCTGACACCTTCAGACTAGGTGTCACATAATACATTTCTCTTTCACATGATGATTTTAAATCATGACATCAATGTCAATGCTAATTCTGCTCTGCAGTCATTTACTAATCAATCATTCATTTATATCATGTTTATATATTTTCATATATTTTATGACATTAAAGATGTTACAAAATATTTTGAAAGTGTTCAACATTGATAAAAACAAGAAATGTTTCTTGAGCATCAAATCCTTATATTAGAAAGATTTTTAATGGATCATGTGACTGAGACTGTAGAAATGGCTGCTAAAAATTCAGCTTTTCCATTACATTTTAAAATATAATTTGGGAATATATATGACAACACATAAAAAAAAAAAATAAATAAAAAAAAACTTTTGGTGTCAAACTGTTATACTTGCCCAGCTAAATTACTCCCCAAGTCTCAATTGTTATATAAAAAAACTCAGCACACTCACTAAATTTAAAAACAATTCAAAAGTAGGAGCTAAAACCTCAGCCTGCAGTATTACTGTTTTACTACCTCGAAAAACAACCTCAAGATTTATATAACCAGACAGTGCCTCAGACATTTTGAATTTACAGCTTCTATTCATATAGCAACAACGTCATTTTTATTGCACGTATATTTAAGCCGTAAATATGAATGGGAGGCCTGACCACCAAGAACACCATGAAAGTTATGGAACACAACCAAAAAGACTTAGAAGTGGACTTAAACCTTCAGTAAGCAGATCATCTCCATGACATATATCATGTTGAGGTCTTTCTTACAGTTTTTGTCTGTTGGAAATTTGGACAACTAATACAAAGGCCAACTTTGCAGTCTTGTGCCCAGATTTTCTCTGTATCTCCACAGTAACCCTGATATCTTCTCTGATCCCTGGCCAACATGTTATGAATGTGTTTACAGACCCACACCTGTCAGACGAGCACTAAATCACCCAGATCTGGGTTGAGTAAACCCAGAATGCCACACTGTGTGAGTCAGGGAGGTTCACGCTTTACCCACAGGCGAGTGAGGAATTAGAAGATTAACCCTAAGGAGAGGCGCTGCTGCAAAATTCCACACATCTACTGAAGACATGCATGCCTGTCTTTAGAAGAAGACAGTGGACTTGTCTCAGCCCTTAACTTGGAACTAACATTGACCTTAGTCTACCATATCTATTTTTAGTGTCTTTTTAAGGCATTTATGCTATGTTGCTGTTTGCTTTCAAGCACATGTTGGGGCCTAAGATGCACTTTATGAACTTTTGTTTTATAATTGCTTTGACCTTTCATGCCACGCACAGAAAATTTCAGTCTTTTAGACATGCTGTTGCACAACAAAAAAATCTCACGAGACACAAACATGCAGTAATAAAAAGCAGCCAAAGCCAATAAACATCAGTTTTACAATGTCTATCATCTGTTTATTATTCTGAAGTATGTACCAAAATAATCGCTATACGTAAAAATAGCATTTTGCATTGTGTAACTAAGTAAAAATGTTTACAGTCAAGCATCACTAATTGTACAAAAATAACAACACAAAGATACAAACAATGAAGAACAGAACATCCTCACGTCAGTGTGCAAACTGTTTATACAGATGGAAATGCCTCTTTCTCAGGTGGCACTCCATGATAAATTATTTAAATAGCATTTATCTACACACAAATGAAACAGTCTTACAAACAGAGACAACAATAAAGCAATAATTTATCAAACTTAAAAAAAGTACTGGACATTTGAAGCACTGGCAAATGTATTCCTTAAAAAAATGTGTTTTACTCTATTTTCCACTGGGATGTGGGGTTGGCTGTTTGTTCTATATACTATTTACAACTTGTGCTACAGTAGCAATAAAGCAACCAATTTGTTTTCTTGAAGCAAATGAAAAAGTACTTAAAAGCTTTTGCTTGATCAAATTACAAAACAGCAATGAGGTAATATGTGTACATTAAAGTTTTCCTTTATCTCTCTCAGACGGCAAACGGGTCAGAAGATCATCTCCTTTGGAAGTGATGGATGAACGATTCTTGACCGGAAAGGTTTGGATGAGTAGTTTTAGACAGAATGTCGGTTAAGAGAGTTTATTTTTCTTTTAAATGTTGAAATAGTTGTTTTAGTGAGGGCAGTCTTTGGAAATTCCCTCGTTTGTGCTTTTTGAAGCCAAATCACCGCACAGTCTTGCCAAACTCAAAAAGTGTTTTGTAAGTGCTACATAAATATATATAGAAAAAGTCTAAAAGAATCATCTTTCCCTAAGAAATTAGCATCTCAAATAAAACCTCACACTAGAGTACTTGGTAATCTAGTATCCAGATGTGGCGAGTCTTTAAACCTTGGTCTGTCTAATTCCTCTTCATACAACCTTTCATTTTGCCATTTCTAATGAACATGTTAAAATGGTTTAACCATCTAGCCCTGAGAAAACTATGCCCGCTAAACCATAAGTTATCTTCCGCCAGATCTTAATGGATGTTCATGATACTTCATATGTGACTTTGCCAAGCGAAACTTTAGATAAACAAACTAAAATTTAGATAAAAATCAATAAATGACAGATTTGTCCTCTAAAATCACCTGCTTGGAATACAAAAATAGTATTCTTTTACTTATACAATGTTTTTAAACCATTTGTTGTTGCTTCAATATCTTAAACATTCACAATGCTTTGTTTCTAGTCAAGAAAACAGTTTTGATAAAATACTGAATATTATAAAAGCAATCTTTTTTAAAAGGGTTGCACTCTCTCTAATGGAGCCATAATTTGGACAGCTTTTCAAGATGAGAGCATGAAAACACATGAGAGAGAGTAAAGGTTTTGAAGTGCATAGCTGTCTGTTGGGAGCTCTTCCCACACAGAGCCGAATGAGGTTTTTCAGAGAGAGATCGCAGTCTTCCCAATTAAGCAAAGCGAGGGAGACTTTTCTTCTGCTCTACCTGCTAATGGTGGAGGAGTCCAGATTCTGAATCAGAAGCCACTTGGTTTCTATCCCAACCAGTGACAGTTACATTGAAATTGACTACCTGCTTTCTCACTCCACCAGTGTGTGAGCGGCAGCAGAAAAAGTAGCGTCAAATCTGTCCCTGGACTTTGCCTGGAATACATATTTATATGGAAAGGTGCATTCTTTGATGAACTTCCTGCCTGTGCAATTACGCATCTGAAAGGGAACAGAAAGACAAGGAAGTGTTAACATTGAAAAACAAACTTTTATTTGAATGTCTAAGCGATGTGTTGACACTCACCTCTGCATTCATATTTGAGGTCTGAGAAGTACACCATCTCTTGTGAGAAAACAAAGAGACCTAGTCTTCCACCTGCGTATGTTTTGTCATAAATTCTTCCAGAATCTGCCATGATCTTTTTGCCTTCATACATGACCACTCTGAAATATATATAAATATGATTAATACAATACATATGAATAAGAGTTACTTCCAGAATTCCATCTTTTTAGCAATACCTTATGTGTCCAGTTCTTGGTCTATGAGTCAAATGCCATCTGTAAGCAGTGAAGTCCTTCCATCCCACATTCTTTGGGTCATGCCACAGTGTGCGCACCTAAAATGGATCACATACAGAAATGTTGGCATTCATATGAAGGGTTTCAAATATGATTTTATCACAGCGGACTTGGTGAAACGTACCTGTCCTGGAGTGTCTCCGGTGTGCCACAGGGCGTTCCTCAGATGCTCGCCTGGCCCTGTGGTGGAGTTAACCACTTTGATTGACAGCCCTGAGTAACCCTGTGCCTTGGTAGGTGAGCTGGACCAGTAGGTCTGTGTGATCTGCTTCCACATGACCACATAGAAGCGAGAGCTGGACTGGTATCCGAAAACAAAGCCGGCATAGTCATCATCCCTCTCCGTGTTGATGAAGAAAGTTCCACTGAAGTCAACTGAATTGAACTCATCAAAACCTTAAAAGAAATTCAGAAAAAAATCAGAAGTGATGTAATTATATGTATTTAAAAATGATTGGCTATACATGTTTTTTTTATTAGCTTTTTTTTAATTAAAAAAACAATTGTGGCCATTTTTATTTTAATTTGGTTTTAATTTAGAAAATGTTTTGGTATAGCTTTAGTTTTTCCTAGATTTATTCATTTATATTTTATTTTTCATTCACGAATAATGATCAAAAATTTGTATTAAATACTGTCTGTTTCTCCAAGCTAATGTACTATGCAGGATTTTCTTAATTTATAATATTAATTGATATTTTTCACGCGCGTAGTATTTTTACATGTGTGCAGGTTATTTCTACTTATTCTTGCTTAGGTGTAATTTAATTCTCTGTTTTTTTTTTTTTAAATACTGAACTTACCAACAGCAATGCCAGGGTCGCAGTTGACTGTCTGAACCAGTTCTTTTCCTTGGTGACGAACCACCCAGTTGGGGTCGATCTGAGAAGTGCCCTTGGGATCCAGAGGAACCATCTGGAATTTGCGGAAGTCTGTTTCACTGATGTCAAAGTTCTCAGGACAGACATCATAGATATCCAGGACATTGTCTTGGTCAAAGTCATCTTTACAGGCATCACCACGTCCATCGCCTTCAAATGGAAGAAGTTTAACCAGTAAGTATAAACCTTTACATTAATGAGCACAATAGTTATGAATATTCAGATGTAAAACTGACCATCAGAATCCAGTTGATCTTTATTGGGAACCAATCTGCAGTTGTCTTTGTCATCAGGGATGCCGTCATTATCATCATCGTAGTCGCAAGCATCTCCTTTACCATCCTTGTCGTGATCAGCCTGGTTAGCATTGGGGATGTACGGGCAGTTGTCCAGGTTGTTTTGGTGACCGTCCTCATCAATATCCTGGTTGCTGTCACATTTGTCTCCGACACGGTCAGAATCGGAGTCGACCTGTTGGAGTGAAAGTGCATCTTTAAATACCGAAGTCTCAGAGTGTCTTTAAAGCTCTATGGCTTTCTTAATTAAAATATTCCCACCAGAATGGGTCTTTATCTAAAAGGCACAAACTTCTGTCTTAGTTGGCCTATCTGTGTAGGCTTTTTCAGAAAGCAATCTCATGTTCCTGAAGCTTGGCACTACCACAGTCGCATTTCAGCGTCTAATGAGGAAAGGAGGGGTGCATTCCTTCTCTTCAGTTAACCATGGCACAGGTGTGATCCGCAGGGATTGAGTGCCGACAGGGCATGCATAAACCCACCGGCAAATCTTTCGCTCCTCACTAATAACCATTCTTTACCTCTGCATATCTTTTGGGTTAATTGAACACTAGTGAGTGTCCCTGAAAAGCCTCCTAGTGCTTTATTGTGTGGCTTTGGATTCATGGAGAGGAGGATTTACTCCTCCCTTACATAGCTTAGTAAAGACTGCGACTACCCTCTGGGTATTTTTTTAGCAATGGCTCTGGAGCTGAACTGAACAGCTTATAGATCTCTGTGGATTATATAATGGTTTGAAACACCTGCGGCATTCACTTACTCGTTTAAGTCTCACATATACATACCTGGTCGGGGTTGTGTTCCAGAGGGCAGTTGTCACACTGGTCACCAACTCCATCGAGATCGGTGTCTTTCTGGTCGACGTTGTACAGATATGGGCAGTTGTCATTCTCATTCAAAATACCTGTCAAAAAGAACGACATAATGGTGAAGACTGATTAAAAACACACTGGAAAGAGACAGGGTGATTCTCATGAAAATTTCCAGGTCATAATTTACTGCACAATTGAAAGAAAGAATAAACAAAAGAATGAAAAATGAAGAAAAAGGGAAATAAATGTATTATATTTTGCTGAAGATTTTTTTACATTGACATTTTTATTATCATTTTATGTTTAATATTAATATTTTATTATGCAAAAAATGTGTTCTCATATTCTCATTACCAAAATATATTTTTATCATATTTTCATTACTGTAATGTGAAGAAAATTATATATGATTTAAGTTGTAGTATTTTGTACTGCCTTCAATTTATGCATTAATGAAATAGTTTTAAATAAAAAAACTGAGAAAATCATTAAAAATTGTAAATAATAAGAGTATTAAAAGAGTATTTCGGTACTGAAAAGTGGTTGTGTACAATATGCTAATAGTGACACTGCCAAAAAGGGCAAAATGACTGATTATGGAGTGAAATATGGATGTTTTCTTGGCAGGTGTATCAAGATATGTCCATGTATGGATAAACAAATATATCAGAATTTCATACCATCTCCATCAATGTCCACAGCACAGGCGTCACCTTCGCCATTGTTGTCAGTGTCGGTCTGGTCTGGGTTGCTGTTGTACGGACAGTTATCGCAGCGGTCTCCCACGTCATCGCGATCGTAGTCGTACTGTCTTGGGTTGAATATGAGTGGGCAGTTGTCCTATTTTAAAAGAGACCGCA
>JAUZSZ010000134.1:18793171-18809882 GCA_034780575.1 Labeobarbus marequensis
CAGGCCCTGCAGAAAGAGAAAGAAACACTAGCGGTCAACTATGAGAAGGAAGAGGAGTTCCTCACCAATGAGCTCTCGAGAAAACTTATGCAAGTAAGTGCTCAACTGTTGTCCGGTATGTGAATTGGATTTGTTCTTTTTGGTCTGCACTAAAGGATATGCGCTAACATAGTAGGGCAGGGACGATACATTGATTCTGGATCGATTCTGAGATTTTCAGAATGCATCGCAAGTCCTCAGGAATTAATTCAGAGCCTAGATTTTAACAGCAGATGGCACTCTAATCTAGTTTTTATCCGCACACTCAAATTGCTCATGAAGAAGAGCGCTGAAGAGTGCTTGTGCGTTCGGCTGAGTCTATAATTTCATCTCAGCTCAGAATGCTTTTATGAAGCGAAATTAATGTAAAGACAGCCCACTGTGAACACCCTTGTAATTCACTTCAACCTTTTCTAATTTTATGAATGATTATTTTAGGTTCAAGTGTGTGTAAGGGTTTGGAAACAAGCAGAGTACGGCTGTTTCTAAAGCATGCAGCGCCATCTGCTGTTCAAAACTAAGCTCAGACTCGATTCCAGAGGAATCGTGATGCATTCAGAAAATCTCATAATCGATGCTGAATCATTTCGCGATTTGTGATGCATCAATGTATTGTCCCAGCCCTATAACATAGTTTAAAGGGGTCATTGGATGTTGATATGATTCTTTAGGGTCTTAATGAAAAGTCTATAACATTCTTTTGTAAAAGTTCTAAATGGTAGTTTAAAAAACGATGTTTTTACCCTGTCAAAATCAGCTCTGATTTCAGCAAGCTGTTTTTTAATCCATGTCGCTTTACATGCTAATGTGCTCTGCTGACCCCACCCCTCTCTTCCATGGGGTGACGAACAGACTTTAAACTTCAACTACGAACCTGGCTAACTAGCATATTATTAGGAAAGGCGATTTGCAAAGATTAATAAAAAACCCTAATACTCACTTCTTGTGTAGATGAAGCTGGATCACGAATGATTCGCACAAACATAAACAGATTTAGGCAGATCAGGATCGGCGCATTCCCTTAAAAAAAAACAAAAGAAACGTTAATCCTCTGCATCTCCAGTGGCTCAGATGTCAGGAGTAAATGACAACTGCTATATTCATTATTACATCCAACAACAAAACGCCACAGTCGCTTAATCCGAGACATTCTTGTCTTCCCCTGCACCGGAGTCGACACAGTGGCGGACGGATGACAGCTCACTAAGGGGGGTCTAAGTTAAGACGGCCTTGTCAATCAACTATCGTGGGAGCGGCCTGTGCAGAACTATGTCATTCTGACAGGAACCTCAGAACAGCCTGATTTGAGAAAGGGGATTTTAAAATAGGGATTTAAATAAAAAACAAAAAAAACACTGGGTGGATTTTTATCATTATAGGATAGATGTGTACACACACTTCCAACACACATTTATGTTCAAACTACTTGAAAAGTGAATTTTGCATCCGATGACCCCTTTAAGAAGCTAAACCTCGCAACACGCACCACATTTATTTAGTAATGTTAAAAATAATATTAAAATATATGTTACTATTTTTATATTACTAATTTTAATATTAATTTCATTGTTATTTTCATGTTTAATAAATTCTGATAGTAATTTAATATTACTATTAATATTTAATTATCTTTATCCACAAAGGAGTCCTGGAAAAAAGTTATTGATTCCATCTTAAAACACTAACCGTGGACTCAGTAGTCATACGTCACTAAACTAGCATCCACATAACTGTGTATATAACTTCAGGAGCTGCTCTCCCTGCTGTGTCTCCTAAGCTTGAATATGGACCATGGTTGGCACGTACCCTTCATTCATTAATGCTGTCTCCATTTTCACTTTCCATCCCCTTCTGCCTGACTTCCAGTAACTCTCCCGTCCCCCCACGCACATACATTTTATTGGGAGGGGTTTTTATTCACCAAGGACCTCCCCTTTCAGTGCATTCCTTTGAATCTGTATTCTCAATAAAAGCATCATCTTAAGGCTCCTGTGAATATTTAGTTTTAGACATATCATGAGGGTTGTAAAACTGAAGTTACTGGGATTAACTGTGATTATTTCCAAATAGTGTTGAGGTGTGGGAAAATACGTGATGTGTATTTGTTTTATCAAAAACAGCTGTGTCTCTAAGTTTTCGATATACCAAAGGGTTCATTTATATATGACATATGTGCTTTTTTAAAGTTGAACAAGAGCAAGATTTACTCTTGGTACCATCTAAAAGTTTTTTGGGTCACATATTACATTTGAGGATGCTGTCAGAAGGTTGGGATAAAGATCTGGACACTTTCTGTTTATTTAGATTTTTATTTCATTCAGCTATTTAAATTTTGGATACAGAATATAGAATATATTGTACAACCATCTTATTTATTTATTTAACCTAGATTTTATCTGTTTAATAATGAATCATTGAGACCAGTTGTGAACTGCTTCAACTAAGTCATTGAAAAGAGGACTCTTTGGACATGACAATGACTTGCAAATGTATTAATTTTTAGATTTTTTTATATAATAAAAAAGACTATATGGTTTAAAAAAGATGTAATTCATAATCTCATTTATTTCTTTTTAAATAGCATTGTTTGCCTGTTTCCCACTTTTTATTTTGAGTAATGGAGATAGGACAGGAAATAGATATAAACAAATTTGAACTCACGTCACCTGCATGAGCACCAGGGATCCATGAATCAGAGCCACTGTTTCATAAATTATGTGAACTGGAAATCATAGACTTGCAATGATAGAAAGAATGACATACAAATAATTTTTGTAGCTGAACCCTACTGCAGCCAAAGGAATTGATATTCACAGGCAATTTATTGCACAGCCATGATAAAAATACTGTCAGCTGATTCTCTTTAAATGGAAATAAGGTCATGAATTACGATGTTAGAAACATTGTAGGATAAGTCTTTCAATGACCTAATTTGACTGAAAACCATATTAAATGGTCTCATGCAAACCTGCCTGAAATATTATTTGCAGAGTTATAGATATGCTCTCCATTTGTGACAAGCCAGCACACGCGTATACCAGGCCCGGGTTTAAAAACCCGCAGGGAATAAAAAAAAAAAAAAGTGATATTATTATATATACAACTTTTGAGATGGTCATTATTCTTGTTTGACTGTTCACTGACTTCACCCAAACCAGAAGACTTTTTCAGACCCAAAAAGCCACATATCTTAGTTAAGATGGGGTACCAGATTTCTTAATTCATAAAACTTAATGACATTAAATATCCCACCAGACCTAAACCAAGTCATAAGTCTGAGCATGGTATTGTATATTCAGCTTAATATTAATATATTAATATATTAATTTTAATATCATGTTTGAAAATGTTAATTGCTTATAGTTCAGATCCAGTGTGACAGAAGCTAAATTTCTATGGGAAAACCGATGCCAGTTTTTTGTGGTAGGGGAATGACATCAGTACTTTCAGCCAAGCGTGACATAGGAAGTTCTGTGTTGCCTTATTTCTTCAGCAAAAGTTAAAGCCGCTGGAATGTTGCACATAAAGGGCCACATTATATTCCATCTTTTGCTGCACTATATCCTTCCACTGACACACCCTTCTTCAGTACACGGGGTCAGGTTGTGTTCATTTTGAAACTGGTCAGGTTCATGAAGGATATTTTCCTTCTCTACAGGATTACCAAAAGGTAAAGTGGAATCAAAGCCGTTCTGTTGTGAAAACCTTCAATAAAGAGTGCTATGAAGTTCAGTACTGCACTGGGATTTTATACTGTTTATGTCACCCCAGCTGTCTGTTTTGGGATGTTCCAATCTGTCAGTTATTGTATTGGAGGGGAATTTTCAGTGACTCTTTTACCCTTAGTAGGTGGTGACTTGTTTAGAGTTATTAAATTGTTCATTCAACTGATTAATCAAACACACTGATTCATTCAGGAACAAAACCAGTCTTTTTGAGTGAATCATTCCACTCAACTGTTTCTTTCAAAGACATTAATTTACTGAGAAAGAAGAAAATTGAGTTGTCATTGAATTATTCACTCAAACAATACATTCAAAAGCAATTAATTCAGAACTGCCGCTGTGTGCTTCTTTGTTTGGAAATATTTTCAGTAAAGAAACAGGCAATATTGTATCTACGCTGTACTAAACTCACTATTTTTGATTACTGAGCTTTAAAAAAACAATATTGTATGAAATAGATGTTGCTTAGATCTAATCTGTGTTTTTGGATCAAATAGTCCTAATTAATTTTAGGCATTCTTATTAATTTTAGAGAAAGTTGTTTTTAAAGTGTTAATTAATGCCAGTTATTTATTTATTTTTTATTCTATTCAGGTGTTTGGCTTTATACCTGTATCTGTATAAATTTATTTATTTATTTATTTTTGTAATGTTCATAAGAAGGATTCAGAGGTCAGCAGAGCGTGTACATGAATTTTTCCTCTTACAGATTGTTGAATTCTGAGAGTTAAATGCTCCTCAGAGTTGTTATTTGTCCCATTTTTCTCAACAAGACATTGTTCTACATATGATAGAGCTTATCCATTTTTCCCTGAGGCTGTAATTACAGTCACAAGTGAACTGATGACTGAGTGAATCGATTCCACATGCTGAATTAAATCTTCCTGGGTCTCTCCGAGCACAAATCACATGTTGTTCTTACCTGTTTGCAATTAGTTTTTCATATTTGCACCCCGTTTCATCATGAGTCGTCTCTGGTGTCACAAGGAGAACGATAGCACAGGAATCAAAAGTAGATTTTCTCATGGACATCTGATTTGAAATGAGTACAAGCCTAATTCCTTCAGTCTTACTCATTTCTAAAATGATCCACACAACATTTTATAATCGGAAACCATCTCTCTGATGTTACACCAGAACACTGCTGATATGAGTCTGTGTTGTGTTAGACAGGGCTTGGAATCACATTGTGTTCGCACAGCTAGTCCCACGGTGTCAGCCACATGTCTGTGGTCAACGTGAAATGTAAAACCCTGTATGTGAGGCAATAGCTGGTTTATGGGTACATTTATAGTATTTAAAGAAATTAAGCATCAAGCCGAAATGTTCTGAGTAATGTGGTCTTCTCTTTTACCTATTTTTCTTCTTCCAAGGAGGTCCAAAAAGCTGGAACAAGTACATTGTTTCTAATTTAATAACAGTTTTCAGTTGCAAAGTGTATTATCATTTTGACAATTTGAGTAAAAAGGTGAAAATTACTGACTATGATAATTCCAAAGTATTTTAGTGTCCCTTTTTGCTTTAATGACAGCAGCACTCAAGCTGCTGAACAAGTTATATAAAACCTGATGATCATGTTCTCATGATTTGAGAGTGATTCAAGGAGCATCTTGTGCTTGTGCAATGGAAGCAAGAACATCTGACTATCTGTACAAAAAAGTTTGCATGGTCTGTATCACAAATTGTACAATGGAAACCTAAATAATTCTTATTAGCATATCTTTTAAAAAATTCTGAATACTTACAAATTTTGTTTATTTTCTGATTTAAAGGGATAGTTCACCCAAAAATGAAAATTCTGTAAATTCCTTCGTTCATCTTCGGAATACAAATTAAGGTATTTTTGATGAAATCCGAGAGCTTTCTGAACCTGCATAGACAGCAATGCAACTACCGCATTCAAGGCCCAGAAAGGTAGTAAGGACATTGTTAAAATAGTTCATGTGATATCAGTGGTTCGACCTGAATTCTGTGAAGCTCTGAGAATACTTTTTGTGCACAAATAAAACAAAAATAACTTTATTCATCAATTTCTTCTCTTCTGTCAGTCTTTGATGTGCGTTCACAAAAGTACCACAACGCATCTCGTTCAAATTTTCATTTTTCAATGGGGTTCTCAGGCTCTTGGATTTTGCTGTGCACTGCTGCTCATAGGTTTGAGGTCAGTATGATTCTCTTTAAAAGAAATTATTTTGTTCAGCAAGATGCATTAAATTGATCAAATGTGACTGTACAGACTTGTTACAAAATATTTCAATTTCAAATAAAGGCTGTTCTTTTTAATTTTTCATTAAAGAATCTTGAAAATATCATAAGCATAAGATGAGTATAAGAGACATTCAAAACATCTCAACTGTTGAGTCAGTGATAGTAAATAAATTAATTCTTTGCAATAAAGCTTGGAAAACAGCCTATTTATTTTTGACAGTTGCTAAGAAATGCTTTTCTGCAGTGCCGCAGAGAGTAAATTTAAGGCTATGCATGTAGCATGAGGTCACGTTACAGATGTTTACTTTGTTTTAGCTGAATTAATGTTGTTGGGCAGTCTTGCACGTGCCTCCAGTGCTCATCTCCTCTGAACACAGACTGTGAATTTAGTTGACAGACCAGGACCATACTTTCATATCTCAAGGAAATTCTGAAAAATAGTTATTGAAAGGTTAATTCATCCCCAAATTAAAATTCTGTCACCATTTACTCACCCTAATGGTGTTTCAGACTTATATGACTTTCTGTCTTGAGAAGAACATAAGAGTAATTTAGCAGAATGTCTGAGATGCTCTTTTCCATACAGTGAAAGCTAATAGTGACCTTTAAACAAGTGTTTTTCTGTACGTTATACATTTTTCTAAAGATTCTGGATGTGAAAAATATAAGATTTAGTACTGTAACAGTCTGAAAGAATTGTGGCTCTGTATTTTTCCAATCACGTGAGGCCGATTTCTCCACACGTGCCTCAAAGAGTGTTTTCCCTCTTTTAAGAGTTTCTGTGACTCCAGTCATTATTGTATATTATGGTCTTCCCTCAAAAATGAAGGGTGATGATGATGTTGTTGGAAAAGCTCCACTGAAGTTCAGGGAAAAGTAAAAGTTGCATCTGATTTGGGAGGTATCATCCTTACACTTTATGTAAAGAGTGTAAGGTTCTTAGGTCTGTCTCAATCATGAACCACAAGGCTGCCAAAACATCAAGTAGGTTTGCCATCAGGGTGGATCTGATCACTCTACAGCCCACCAGCTCTTAATATTTACATAACAGGATTCTGGAGAAATCTTTTTAGATATATATGTATTTAAACTTGGTTAAACAAACCTCATGTGAGGCCCTCAAGTCATCATCCGGACCTCCTTCACCTGGCAACGTCAAGACGGAAATGGTAACTTATATAATGCCAGAATAATACAGCCCATGTGTTTTAGTCTAGGAGCTTTAACATTGCCCTAGTGTTGGTGTCCAGCCTATGGTGCTGCCAAGCTCTTCATCAATATTCAGTAGAGGAACTCTTATGGTGGCTTAACAGCATTTCTGCCAGGTCCATTTGATGGGTTACCACACATTAACACACATTAAAATGAATTTCATGCATGTGAAAGACTGTGACTGTAAGCAGCAAAACTCTGTGAGCTAAAGACTGTGCTAAAGCAGCTAAAATATTTTAAAATGACAAATGAAGTTCTTAAGCCATTGTTTACTTTATTTTTCTATTTTCTATTATATTTACAGCATCTATTATTTGCCAGGATCACGTCACATCAATGGTTGTGGCACAGAAAAAGTTCAAAGATTCAGTATTGAAGGCATATATTAGTTCACTAGCTTTAATAGTCAATTGTTCAATAAGGTTAGCTTGATAAATGGCATAACGTCTTGTTTGGCTTTTAAGGATATATTTTTAAAGCCTAAGAAATTTCAAGCTTCTCTTTTGAGTATTATATTTTGCACAATATTATATTTAGTGTTGGTCTCCCTTAAACCGAAGGCTATTTATTGACTGTATATTGTGTATATAATTTTTCGATTTTATTTATTTAATTGATTTATTTATTTGACAGTTTGGGCATTAATGACTGGTAAAGCAGTTTTGAGTAGAGATTGAACAGTATTGCTTTATGACTAAATATATTAATATTTTGATATTAAATAAGTTAATGTATACCGGTTAATTCCATTCATTGATGGACCATATACTGAAGAGCTATTAAGTGTGAAAATCTGTAAGAAAGCTCTAAGTCAGTCCAGTCTGTTTTGTTTTTCTTTTCTTCATTTTTGGTCACATTTCCTCATGCTTTTATAGGAAACGTGCACTTTTTTACTTTCCTGCTAATTTTCTTCATGAACTGCCCTTGTGTTTTCAATCCATGAGGGGTGATTGGCTCAATAAACAGAGTTTCCTATGTGCCATGACCGGCCAAACACAGGCACTCTGTGGCTGCGTGTTTATCTGCAGCTCTCAGTGCATTTCCACTGACATACCGTGTGTGTCTCTGCAGGTGCGCATCGGTGCATTAAATGCATAAAGAAGTGTCTATGAGAATACTTCCACCAGCTTCACCACAAAAATCTCCCTGCCTTTTCATCATTAAAGTCAGATGATGAAAAAATTAAGCGATGAGGACTTCTAGGTTTACAAATTTTATGAAGCACCTTTCATACATGAGGGCCCTCCTCGCTCTCCAGAATAATGCTTCACTGTCTGTCTGCACCGCTGGTTTCTCTGCACTGGCCTTTTGCCCGAAGCCTAGGACTCATCCTCAGAGTCATCCATCTGAACTTCTACACATCCATCTATATTTATCCATCTCTGTATGTAAGCTTCCCTCTTTCTGGCTGACTTTCTCTAAAAAAGGTTTCTTGTCTTTCTCTAAAAAAAAAAAAAAATTCTTGTTTCTTGTCTTTCTTATCTTATAAACCTAAGCAAACCCCAGTATCCCTCAGCCCTTTGCACAGAAAATACACTTCCATACTGTAGATTGTGCCAGGAATCATTTCCTTCGAATGTAGTGCTGAGAACGAAGCAAAACTGCCCCTAGGAAATTGAACTGAAGCGATGTGGAAATATTTACATGTCCACTGTTTAATACCTTCCATGGGCATTCCTGAACCTCCTCTACAGAATGAGACCTTTGTGTGGTTGCAGTTAGGCAGCATCTCCATGCAGCAGCCACTGCAACGCTGGATGACTTGGGTTGGTGTGGCCTGCATTAGTACAGTAAACACTGCCTACTTCATCTGAGGGTCACACTGGTTTGCGGTGACAAGGTTTTTAGTCTTTTGGCCTTTTGTTTTGTGTTGAGGAATTAAATTGTGGATTGTCTTGGACACTTATGACTTTTGACTTATGAAGTCAAAGTCAAAGAACAGGGAGCCAGTAATGCTCTTTCGTACATTGTAAGGTTGATTAAAATACTCATGTGGACTATTAAGTAATTGTAAATTGAATGTGCACTGTATGTGTCAGCACTTGTATTATTGTTTTAAAATGTATGCGTATGTATTGCAACAGCATTATATTATAAAAAGAAAATGTATTTCATTTAACATGTTTTCCACTTGAAACTAAAGGTGACTGCCATTGCTTTCACTTCCACAATCCAATATATATATATATATATAGGCCTACTGTATATTTATATAACTTGGTATGCTTTGCAAAAACAATATAAAGAACTATGGAATTTTGTTAAAAGCCTGCTTAAATACAGACAATATTTATGTAACTAGAACAAAATGAGAAAAGGCTTTAAATATATTTATATGATATTTTAGGGTGTATTAAGATATTTTAAGTTGGCACATTAGTTGGTTTATAAATAGTTCAGGCCAAATGTACACTTGATGATTTATAGCTGTCATCTAAATTCAAGCATTTTTATACTTATGACCATTTCACAGGAAATACCCCAAAGGCCATCGCTGACAGACAGATTTATCTTGGCTGAAAATATTTACTGTCACTGAAAGGTACTGAAAATTATTCTGAAGCCCTTAGAGCTGCTGTGAGTGTTGCATAACTCTGGTACTTCAGCAGGTGAGACTTTGTTTATGAAATAACTATAAAATATGTGAAAATGGACCTGGAAAAAGACTTATAACAAGAGCTCTGGATCTTCATAATGGCAGACTGCAGATATTGTGCCAGGGGCCACTACATTGATAGATGATATCAATATCAACCACCTAAACCTCTTGAGGAAGCTTGGGGCACATCTGGTCATTCTCATGATGCTTAAATTCTAGAAAGAAATTCAAAAATGCAATAAAATTGATTGAGGTTCTTTTCAAAACAGAGGATTTAGTAAGTCATTTTTCTTGCATGTGCAATGCAATATTTCAGTGAATGAAAACACACTTATTCCAGGAAAGAATACTCTGTCCATGGAATTATTTTTCTGATTGAAAATGTTTACATGACCCTTGTGGCTACTTTGGTGATTATGAGATGAATTTTGGTCCATTTGATGTTGTTTCCCAGAGCGTTCTTGATCCATTGCAAACAAATGTTGTTGTCTACTCAGAGGATCTTTTTTTTAACTCCTGTTTGAGATGTCGAGGCTCCGTCTGCTTCTGTGGTGCTGTACTTTGAGACTCTACTCTTTTAAAATGAAATGTGTATTTTTCCCAAATAGTTCTCTGCAAATGTACCCAAATAACATTGCAATTTAACCTTTTGCACTTTCACGTTTCCATTTGAACATACCTTAGCCATACCACTCCTTGTGCTCTGACATGTTGTGTTCGCAGTGTGTGTGTGTGTGTGTGTGTGTGTGTGTGTGCTCTCCCTCATTCCCCTGAACTCAGTGGCTCTCTGCATAAAGGTATCTTTGTGATAGCCTAAGGTCTAAAGTCATGCAAGGGGGGCCAGCAGTTGCAGCTGTGTTACTTTCCTTGGCTGGCCTGATTTTTCAGACCCTCTAACACCACAGAGAGCCCAGTTATGCAAACACGTCTATCAAAAGACTCCTGCCCCTGTGGAAAAACAGACTGCTCTAAAAAGTCATGTTATCTCTTCCCAAAGGCACCGTGAGTATCAAGCCAAGAAAAAAGGGTAAAGTCTGTAGTTTCAGTACCAGTTCATCTTTTTAAATACTAGAGCTGAATGATGTTCAAAACGACCTGAAGTCTGATTACAGATAAAATGATTCATAAGAGCCAGTCTTTTTTAATGAATTAAAAGCATAGGGGTGTGACCAGTGTAGTACAATTCTCAAGCAAATTACTCTTAAGAACCAATATTTTTTTTTTTTTTTTTTTTTTGTGAATCAGAAATATTTAGTATAGTGTGACCAGTGTAATGCAATACCAGAGTGAGTGACTTCTATGAGGAAATACAGTGTGACTAGTGTAATCCAATTCCCAACTGGATAACTCTTATGAGTTGTTTGGTTGCTTTAGTGAATTAAACACGTACAAGGAAATCAGTGTAGTCTGATTCCTGATCGCATGAATCGGTGTATTTTAGTCAGCCAAAACATATACACTGCCAGTGTAGTCTGACTGCTGAACA
The DNA here is from genome assembly GCA_034780575.1 of Labeobarbus marequensis. NCBI lineage: Eukaryota > Metazoa > Chordata > Actinopteri > Cypriniformes > Cyprinidae > Labeobarbus > Labeobarbus marequensis. Next base: position 18,804,441 of record JAUZSZ010000134.1, read on the forward strand.
AATGACTCTGAGGTGGTTCTTTTTTAGTGAATCAGAGACACATACATCACAAACAGTGTAGTCTGATTGCAGGGAAAATGAGTCTTATGAGCGATACATTTTTGTGTATCAAAAACATACAGTGGGATCATTTTAGTTCAAGTTTTAGTGAATGACACTATGAGTTGGATTGTTTTTAGTGAATCCAACTCTTAATGTACAGTGGAACCAATGTTGTATGATTCCTGATCAAATGATTTTAATAAATTGGTTCTTTTTAAGGAATCAAAAACATAAAGCATGACCAGTGTAGTCCGATTACAAAACAAATGACCCCTATAAGATGATTATTTTTAGTATTGCTTATAATAACACACAGGCATAACAGTATGACAGGATTTAAATTTTTGGTTGACCTATTCCTTTAATGCCAAACACACAAAAACACAGAACAGAGTCAAAGGATTTCAGACAGAGGGCTGTGGTTAAGATTATACTAGTGATTGGCTTGAGAAATTGGTCAAAGGGTTTGTTTTGGTATCCAGATTTTGGTCTCAATCTTTAATATTTGTTCATTCTTAAGTGACAGCAGCTCTGCAGCCGGTTTGTTTCCATAGCACTGATCTTACAATCCTGAGAGACAGAGTGTGTCTCCGCTTCTCCTCCAGATGCGTGCTAAGGACCAACAGACAAGAGAACTCTTTTCATCTAGTTGTAGTCAACAACAAGTGAGGAATGTTTCTCCAGTTTTTGAAGTCTTTCTTCAAAAGCTCACGGGACCTGCAGGGGGGACCGTAGCATCTCTTTAGGGCTGCAGTAATCTGGCCTCATGGGCCAGAGGGGAGAAAACATTCCAGAAATTTTTCTCAGTGGCAATGATAATGACCCTAAGATTGAAATTTGTGTACAGGTACATGCTGTTCAGGGACCGTGGGCTGATATCCTCATACAGTCGGCCAAGGAAAACCCCTCTCCTATCTGTAAACGATACCTCCTTTGGTAGGTATGACTGTGTCGATTGGTTGTCCTGCCAAAATGTACTGCCAGGAAAGGATTTGTGTGTATAATTAAAATCTTTCCAGATTGTAGCGCTGCACAAACCTACAAGAACCTGAAGAGTTTACATCATACGGATCAAAACCTAACATGCAAAAAACAGTATCCGATATGTCTTTTTTGAGGACTTGCCAGGGTTTTTTCATCTCTTCCAGCTCCTTCAATGATGTACGACATTGTGATTGTTCTGTGTGCATTTCAGTCTTGTTTTTACTTTTTCAGACTTTGAATTGAGTTAAAAAAGACATTCATTCTCAAATAATTATTCCTACATACTTAGATGTTTTGTTATTTGAAGAAACATCTAAAGAGACATGAAATCCCAGGCTTAAGTTTAACACGCAAGCAGTGCATTCCAGCAAAGGTTGACGGTCCCAAACGAATTCATTTCATCACCTGATCTTGTTCTGTTGAAACAGCTTGGACCCTCATATCACACATACTTCCAGTTTTACTCCCATTTGTGGCCTGTGGGTGCCTCTTTAATCTGTGACCTCGCCATAGACCTCATGTGAGATTGACTCCCTCTCTTCCCTTTTCTCCAGGCGTTCAGATGAGTCTCTATGCGAGTGTCAGGTCATGTATACCTCAGCTGCTCTCTGGGCAAGACAAGCAGATCCCTGTTGACACTTGCAGTAGTCAATGATTCAAGCTGATAGTCTAATGTGTTGGATTAATGTGTGCACTGGGATAAAAGTATGGAGAGATGGATGGATGCGTGATGCTAGGGGTGTATAAGTATAAAGATTTTGTCTCCAGTTCCCCATCTTCCTACAAGCCTCTTGCTTTAATTGTAGAGTCCTGTAGAGTATAAATTTCTTATCTACATAGTAAATTACACTTTAAAGTTATTTTCTTTCTTTTGTCTTGTTTTCCATTACAGATATATTAAAATTCTTGAATCTGGATACATTGAGTTAAGAAGAAAAATGACTCAAGTTGATTCAAGAAGTTTTGTTTTCTGAAAAACTAATCCAAATTAAGCAATAATCAAAAACAAGAAAAAATGTCAATGAGTTAAGAAAAAAAAAAATGTTTCCCCTTTAAAAACATAAATCTCGTTGACAGATATTTTTCTTGTTTTAAGCATAAACTCAATTTTGATACGTTTCTCAGAAAATGCCTGAATATCTTAAGTATTTTTATTTTTATTCATAACACATCCTGTAGGTTGTTCACAACTAGAACATTTAGAGCATACAGAGTAACACAGAGTGAGTTTCTTTTTTTGTCATCCGACAGCTACAGATTTCTTAAGAGGATTTGTCAGGAGCACAGCTTTACTGCCGGCCAAGGTTTTTCACATTGGTGACGTCTGACCCAAACGTTCAACGATGCAACAGTTTGCGAAGGTGGCAGAATCATGTCTTTGATTTCACTCTCCCCTGCAGTCTATGGGAGCTTCATGTTTGGTCTCAGGTCAGTAAGTGGATGGGAACAAGTCTCCCCTTGTGCCTGGCTGCAGCTTTGAACAGTCTCAGACTCCTACAGACAGTGCCAGAGCAAAGGAGGTGCCAGTCACCCTGACCCGTCTGACTGATGAAAGCAATGACCACATGCCAAACGGCACTTCCAAACATTGTATTATTGGAAAACGCTGGCTCCTAATAGGTGTAGCACAGTCCTGAAAAGCAGGCACTTAGAAAAACCATAAACCAGAGCTACAAAATGCAACATAAAAAAGGATTTATGAGACTGAACAAATGTTTACAAGCCCTTTGAGTTATTAAGAATATTTATATGAAATTAAAAACTAAATAAATATGTAGTAAGCTTAAAATCATGATGTGATCTTTCCATATAGACCTCACTGTTGGAGGTTTTCCTTGATAGTTTTGGAGACTTTAAGGAGCAGGGAGGACACCCTGTTGCATTACTCCCTTAGTAAGAACTGGCTAGAATTCAGGATCTCACACACCAGGAAACAGCTTCAAAGACTTTAGCTTACAGTGAAAGAACTGAGGTAAGTGCACTGTAATCCTCACTAAATAAGCACTGTCTGTGTCAAAATGGCAGAATAATGGGCCATTAAAACATCCTTCCTCTATTAAAACATACATTTGATGATTTTAAAGCATTTATATCCTATAGTCTTGAAATTTCCAAAATGGGGAGGAAACTTGGAAGCCTGTTTTCACCTCAGAATAAAAATTAAAATAAAAAAAAATCATGGTAATCATGACTTTATATCTTACAACTGTAAAAATATTATAATTGACTTAAAGGTATAATTCACCCAAAAATGACAGTTGTCATTAATTACTCACCTTCATGTCGTCCCAAACCTGTAAGACCTTCATTCTTCTTTACAACACAAATTAAAATATTTTTGATGAAATATTTTTGATGAATGTCCGAGAGCTTTCTGACCCTGCATAGACAGCAACACAACTACCTCATTACCTTTGTGAATGCGTACTGAAGACTGACAAGGAAGAGAAGAAGTTGTTGAACAAAAGTCTTTTTTTTTCTTTGCGGACAAAAATTATTCTCGTAGCCTCATAAAATTACAGTTGAACCACTGATGTCACATGAGCTATTTTAACGATGTTCATGCATCCTTTCTGGGCCTTGAACATGGTAGATGCATTGCTGTCTATGCAGAGTCAGACAGCTCTCAGATTTCATCAAAAATATCTTAATTTGTGTACTGAAGATGAACAAAGTTTTTGCAGGTTTGGAACGGCATGAGGGTGAGTAATTAATGACAGATTTTTTTGGATGAACTGTTCCTTTAAAGTCTCCCTGTTGCGACTTTATTTCTCACTATACGACTTTATATTTCATGCTTGCAACTTTCTCGCAATTTTGATTCTATATCTCAAAACGTGACTTTATATCTTACTTTTCTCGTAATTGTGCCATTTTATTGTAATTTTGACTTAATATTTCACAGTTGTGATTATCTCACAGTGTGATTATGCTTTTCCTAACTGTGAGAAATCTTGTTTATTATGCTTAAGTAGTGTTAAAAATACATATATTTCAATTTGGTCCAGCCAATGTGCATATGCACTCCCAAGTTTGCAGTCATCCAAAAGTCTGAGACCACTATTTCCAGGTTTAAGTAGAGTTTTAAATTCAAGATTTTCTCAGTGTGGTCTCAATCTATTAGTGGTAGGAACGTGACATTAGGAACGTGTTGTTAAAGCCTTACAGATTAATAAATTTTACCGTGATTATGCATGATTGCTTTTCATTAGCATCAGACTTCAGAACAGTCAGCACGCTTTTCCTGACCTCTCTCTGTACAGAGAACACTTACGTAATCAGCTGCTGCTGGCCTTTTCAATATATCACTATGTCCTGCCATGCATACGACTCCCATTGTGGGAATCTTGCTAATGTATAGAACCTATAAGCATTTTCTTTTATTAACGAGAGATTATGTTTATGAGGATTGCATGCTTTTACACAGAGTTCTTTCCTGTTGCATGTCAGTCACTCCCACCCAACAGCTCAATGAGGTGTTAATGCAGCAGTTGATCTGATTGGACCAGGGACCTTTCAGAGGCTCTGAGGCCCACTGTGGTGGTGAGGTTTTTATGTTTTGTTGGGGTTCATATGTCAAAAACTTTAGTAACACTCTTTCGGGATCAAGCCACGTCATGTGGAGAGGACACTGTTAGGTACACTGTGAGTACAAAGAATTGCCTTGTTGTTGCCCCTACATTTTATTACTTCTTTACCTTCTTGTGGTGTTGATGGGATATATTGAAAGCTCTGTGGTACACTATGAAAGCACTGGTTTCCTTCTCATGCAGTCCCAACGGTTGAGGTACATAAGTGCCATTTGTGTGTGAATATATAGTTTAGTCTCCTGCACTTTTATTTATTCACCTTCATGTTGATCCAAACCTAAATGAAGACTGTCAAGGATCAAAATGACAACAAAGGGTCATAAACATCATAAAAGTGCTCTGTATGATTTGTGTGTTACTGTAAGTGTTTTGAACCCATACTACCATCAACCTCCATTTTGTCATTCAGTAAGAATTAAAAAAAAAAAAATTCTGTGCAGAGAGTCTGTAATGAAAAGGCCCATTCATATAACTATAAAAATATCTTTAAAGTTATATATATTTATATATACATTGGTATAGTTATAGTTACTGTTCTTGGTGTGAACGTGCATTAAAACCACAGAGAAATGAAATGTTTAACTACAAAAGTTTCTCTGCACGGCAGCCAGTGTTCAGTATGCAAATATTTATGCCGTGTAAGCCACTCATGAGTAAAAAAAAAAAAAAAAAATCTGTACTTTAGTGTGAGTTCCCAAAAAGGAAGCTCTCTAGCCTGTTTTGTCAAAGGTCATGCTCTGAATGTTTGTTCACACATTACTCGCTGTCATTCCTCACACAGATTAATGACATTGTTCACAAGCCCCAAGTCCTTGCAGTGCTAAAC